>JASDQU010203779.1:0-18867 GCA_032191745.1 Picea mariana
TAAGAACAAGATTTAAGGGCATGGCATAAATTTACTCTCTTCCCATCGTATTCTAGCATATCTTGCAAGATTGCATGAACTAGTAACTATATTTGAAAAGAAAGGGCCACTATTGACCAATCTGGATGATTTTGTCTGCAATATCCTTGGAAAAAAAATGGCCACCAATGTGAAAGGGTTGAACAACCATATAGTGAAGAAATATCAACATGATTTAAGATATCTATTTGTATACACAATACAAAAGTACGTCATCTATAAACCTACGGAACAGTAAAATACACAATATGACATAATTTGAGGATTTCAATCTCAATCTCCTTTTGTGACTTTCAATGTTGGGAAGACAGTGTTTATTATGTAAGTAGCATACAATATCATGATACTAAGGATGATTAGTGACATATACATTCTCACAATCAACAACAAATCAAGCAGATAAAGAGTCATCATCACTATTGGAATCTTCATTAGGATCGCCACGCTAAGCCAGGTGGAGAGATAAATATCACCCTTTAATAGTGTGAGAAGTAAATATGTAAAAATCATGATCTTGTATCTTAGTTAACTAATGGGAAAGATTTCCTAAAAGGAAATTTTGGGACAATAGAAATTTAATGGTAGGTAGAGGAACCTTTACCTTGGTATGTTTTCCAAGAATGAAGTGGCGAAATTTTTCAGCAACCTTGACCAAAGAGAAAGAATTATTTTCAATAAAGGTATACTTCAACTCAATGTTAGAAAGGCTTAAGATCATGAAGTCAATTGATTGTTTTGAACCCAAGTCATCCTTTTGTAACAGGATAACTAAGCTAGATTTCTCTATAGTATTGTATATGACAAAATCWGTTAGAAAATCAAGTTGAGCAAGAATAGRTGCAAAAATGGCCTTTTTGATATYCACCAAACCTGTCTCATTGTCATGAGACCAAGAAAATTYTGGYTCCTTTTTATGCAGATTATGAATAGGCTTGACCATMTTGAAAACTCATGTATACAACTTCTAACAMAATTTATTTTTCCCATAAAGGACTRCATKTCCTTCTTTGTGGYAGGTGGAGGAAGGTTTTGAATCACACAAACCCTTTCTAGGTCAATACTAATGCTAKAATMTTTAAAAATWTGGCCAAGTAATTTCCCCCATGAGACACCAAATATAGACTTAGCTAGATTCAAGGACATGTCGTACTTTCTRMAACATGGAAATACTTGCYTYGRGTGATTAAAAGTATCTCMTRATAGCTTGGAATGAATAGTATGGTCATCTAGGTAAACCTAAATAATCATACCAATTAAGTCATCGAATGTTATGTGCGTATATCTCTAAAAAATTGCACCTTCATTGATTAGACCAAAGGGCATGTATTCATAATTGAAGGTGCCCCACTGAGTAGTGAAGGTGGTTTTATAATTATCTTCTCACTTGAGGTGAATTTGATCACAGCCTAAGAATCCATCAAGAAGAGACATCATTTTGGATCCTACAAATTGTTGCATGATTAGTTCCATGTTAAGGAGCATAAGGTTATCCTTCAATATTTCCTTGTTGAGGGTGTGAAAGTCTACACATAGTCAAATGTACCCATTCATTTTGTGAATTAGGACCAAGTTAGAAACCCACTCACAGTACTTGACACATAAGTCAATAATTAACACTCCTTCTTTTACTTCCACCTTTGCTGCTTTTGGTTTAATTTTCCTATTGCTTCCTTTTTCCCTTTTATTTTTATCTGCTACTGAAGAAGAATCCTATGCATCAAATACCTATGTATCCTCTCTTGCTAATGGTGTTGTATTTACCCAGTTAATTTCTTTTGAATCATTGTATTAAACCACGCCTATTGATTATACCCTCATCTATGCTTTTGAAGAAGCATATTCCTTTCTATCTACAAGGTCAACTCAATCAACAGTATCTGTGGATGTTAGTTGTGGGACTGGATATAGAACCAGTTATGATATTGGCATTGAGTAACTAGTTGTTGTCTTTGCCAAATAGGAATAGTGTTGTATTTTATAGTAATAGCATGATGGATAATTCTCAGGTCAAAACCACAAAGGTTATCATATGAATAGACAAAGACATCCTTGAATTCAAGGAATAAAGAAATATTATTTTTCTTTTCTAACTCAAAACAATTAGCGCTTATAGACAAATTTTTAGGGTCATCATTCGCACCAATATTCATAAGGATAGTGTATGATACCTTTCTCTTTGAAGCCTCTTGAGAGGATGTGTTCTTACTACCAACATCACTTAGGGAAAAGGAATTATCTAGAGGTAGTAAGCCCTTGGGAAACTTGTTTTTGTCTATGAGAATGACATTAGAGTATCAACTTGCTCTCAATAAGAAAAAAACAACAAATGTCCCTATCATCCTGGAAAATTTGCCAAGAATCATCATTATAAAGTAAGTGAGGTTTATAGAAATATATCATAGGGTGGATACAATGGTCAGCCAATAGCTATCTCTCGAGTCTAGTAGTGTAAGGGACTATCTTATAAACTATACAAATTTGCTTCTCTACACCTATTTCCAACTATTCATGTAGATTCTCATGTATATATTTTTTTTAATTCTACAGGAGGCGTGGAAATATCGACGAAAGTTTGTCAGAAATGTTTTTACTCTACCAAGGATTTTCGTGGCAATAATGACAAAATTTCTTCACACCTTTCTACGCTTTTGCATTACACATATGGCATTTGTGTCGTAAGCAGTTGGTGAGTTTTTACTTTGCCAAGATTTTCCATCGCTATTGACATGATTCTTCTTTGCAACTTTCCACACTTTTTCGTCACACATATGGCATCTGCATTGTAAGATGTTGGTGAGGTTTTTACTTTGTTATGGTTTTTCATCCCTATTACGACGATGTTTCATCGCTATTGCCAATCTTTTTAACGTAAACCTATATTCGATATGATGACATGTGGAGGCCTTACATCGTTGTTGTTTCCACTAATACCTGGTTCATGGATATAGTGATGAAAAAATTCCCACAAAAAATAGTCTTTTCTTTCGTGGAAAGTGCAACGAATATGTGTGGAAATAGCAATGAAAAATCATGGAAAATTTGGTCATATGTAGTAGTGTATGCATACCATGGTTTTGTAATGGTTGTATGCATATCATGGTATTGCAATGGTATGCATACCAATTGTATGCACACCATGTTATTGCAATGGTATGCATACCATAGGTATCCAATGGTATGCAACGAGAATACTATTGCCTATGCATGCCAATGGTATGCATAGGCATTGGTATTTCCTTTGCATACCATTGCATATCATTGAAATACCATGCAATGGTATGCAAAGATGATAACAATGCCTATGCATACCATTGGTAGTTTTCTTAGTGGTAGTATGGTATGCATTTCCATTTCCTTGTTTTGGTATGGTATGCATTGTCATTGCTTTGTATGGTATGCATTGGTAATGGTGTGGTATGGTAGGCATTGGCAATGTAAATGGTATGAATTTCCTTGACATTATATGATATGCATTGGTAATGGTATGGTATGGTATGGTATAGCAATGGTATGGTATGGCATGTTATTATATGGTATGCATTGGCAATGGTATGGTATGGTATGCATTGGCATTCGCATTGGTATGGTACAATATAGTATGCATTAGCATGGTATGGTATGGTATGAATTGGCATTGATATGGTATGGTATTCCTTAACATTCCATGCCTTGAATTTCCTTCACTTGACATATATTGTCTTTCCATACCATGCCTTGTCATCCCATGCTTTCCCATGTCATGCCATTCCATGCCTTGCCTCGCATTCAATTCCCATTCCTTTCATTTTCCATGCCATGCCTTTCCATACCTTGTAATTCCTTTCCATGCAATGCCTTGCCATTCATTGCCTTACCTTCAATTGCGATGTCATTCCATGTTCACTTACCATGCCTTGAATTTTCCACTCCATGCCTTTCCATATCATTCCAATCCTTTCCATGCCATGCCTTTCCATGCCTTGCCTTTCCTTCACTTTCCATGTCTTGTATTTCCATACCATATATTTCCATGCCATGCCTTCACTTTCCATGTCTTGCCTTGCATTCAATTTCCATGCCATCAAAGGATTCATACATAAAAATTACAATCAAAGGATTCAGTAAGCATGTAATTCTACAGCTTGATGCAGGAGCATCTCCCACGTCAAGCGAGATAGCACGGAAGGCAAGAGACAGTTGGGCAAGTGCCAGCACAAATTTTGAAATTTACCTTGGGATTGTTGCACGAACATAAATGTAACAATTTAATGAAGCGCACTTGTGTGATGTAATCCGACCTTGAGCCATATGCTCTCGTCCTTAGTAGGTAGGAGGCATTTAAGATAGTTAATGCAGGTAGATAGAAATTAATTCTAGATTAGACTATTTGAGAGCACAAGAGGGAAACGAGATATAGACACCCTCATTCTGTATTGTAACATTAGCATGACTGCAAAGGAAAAAGAGCAAGCAGAGAACTGTGTAAAAACACCCATGTACAGACATTTGGATTAATAGAAAACTTTGATTCAAATTCATGGTTTGTGTTGTTCTCTGTGTATTGATGTTATGCTCATGAATGTTTGCTACCTTTTATACATATTTCTTTGATATGCTATGTATATGATTTCATGTTCTAAGTGAAGTATGAAAGGAAGAGTGGATGAGTTTCAATTGTTTCTCTATATGAGCAAGAATTCCTGCAAGGAGTGCAGTCGAAGTGTTCGCAAGGACTGCGTTGATGAAGGGATCAAGTAGTTCAACTCTTATTCTCATTCACCCAGAGTACATTTGGGCATAGGAGTCGTGCAAGGAGTGCGGAGGCTGAGTAAAGACTCAGGGTTGCGAACCTGAGAAAAATATCAAAAGACTGCTGCTGCAGGTGTGTGCAGAGTCGAAGGTTCTCAGATATTTGAAAGTCTCTGAAGGTTTCCGCAAGGAGTGCGTGAAAAAATCTTCCCTAAGACTCAGAGTCATGAGAAAGCTCAGAAGGGATAAATCCTTTGAAGCTATTGAAGATAGCATAAGGAGTTGGTGCATATCGAGTGACTCAAGGTGATGGAGTTTTGTGTCATGGGTGATTAAGTATGGGAAGGAGTCTTTGGTTCACTTCGTGAAAGTATCGAGGAGGAGAAGATAGACGGTCAGGATCTTGTGGAGAGGATTTGTGAAATCCTTCCAGCCGTCTGATCTGGTAAAGAAGTGGGCAGGTTACGACTTCATCTGGAGATCAAGATCTAGGGATCATGAGCCATTGGATCATCAAACAGTTACCCGTCAACCGTCTGTTTCACAGGAGTTGCACAGGGTTTAAATCCTTGTGAGAAGAGTGGAACCCCCGAGAGATATCGGGATATTGAGGCGTCAGGGTTCGGGAAATCGGGAATCCCGTGGACCAGAGATCGGAAAATCCATCATGGAAATCCCGATGAGATCAGAGGTGTCCATATGTAGGTACAGGTGGCAGGAACCAAGAGTCATGGGTATATCAGAGGTTCAGAAGTCAAGAGCTCGAGACCTTTTGTGTTTCGAAACAGTGAGGGGATCATAGCCATGAATCTCAAGAAGGACACATGTTGTGTGATCACTCAACTAGGGATTCGGTCATCGGGGCTCATATAGGTGAATGGTTTGACTTTGCGTTTGGAGAAGTCCAAGGTTTGATCTGAATTGTCCATCAATTGGGACGTGTGTCGGAAGATCTAATGAAGCCGAGGTTCGGCGTATCGGAGGTCTTGAGGACAAGATACTCTTGCAATTTGGAATTGCGAAACGTGATATCCCGACAGGCCAAAGGAACAGTGTGGGGCCACAGGCATCGGTAGGTGGACAAGTGGCACATCCTTTCGGAAATTCAGGGAAGGAGAAGGCCCAAAATATATTCATTAGGATTCACGATCTTGCGAACTCCGAAATGTCGATGGAGTAAAGGGACTATTGAAAATTCAACTCGCGAGCGCATCATAGTTTCTACATATCGGGACTCGGAAGTCAAAGAAACGAGTTTCTCGACACCGCAAGTGTCGAACTCGCGATAAGAGAAGTTCCGACAGGTTAAAGGAAAAGATTAGCGTTGACTTGAATCGGGATTTGAGAATTCGAGAGTCCTACACTCAATCACTAGCCTCGCTAAGTCGCGAAGTCCGATTCCCCGATAAGTAAAGAGAGGGGATCGCACAAAGAGTTCCGTGGGTGCAGACATCCTGATAGGGAAATAGAAAGACATTAGAGTTCTTCGGGCCATGGTAAAGGGAGGATCCTGTGAGCGGACGTGCTTGCAAGCGCATTCTGCATCAAGTGGTATCAGAGCTTAGAAAAGCTTCTTTTCTTTCTGTAGCATGGAAAAGGAAGATTTACCATGACACCGAGGAGAAGAGATAGACAATATACTGATCCAGAGGAGGAAAGGGAAATGCCCAGAGGAAGGGGTAGAGAGGTGTAGAATCCAGAAGTAGAGAGAGATCTTCATAATATACGCGCTAGACTTGTGGACATGGAGATAAGACAAAGGCACACAACTGATGTAGGAGATATCAGTGAGTCCAAAAATGAAGATGATGCTAGACATGGAGAAGAATAAGTCACAACATAAGATGCAACAAATGAGCGCTTACTTAAAGTTGTTGCAATAATGGGTGCAAAGGCGAATATGGACATTCCAGTTTATGAGGGAAATTTGGATGTAGAAGAGCTTCTAGACTGGATTAGAGCTCTGGACACCTACTTTGACTATGAAGATATCGAAGAGGACAAGAAGGTCAAGCATGCCGTCATGAGATTAAAAGGACATGCAACCTTGTGGTGGGATGAACTACAAGCAGATAGGCCTTGCCAAGGCAAGCAGAAAATTAAGAGCTGGGACATGATGATTGCAAAGATGAAGTAAAAATTCATTCCCAGGGACTATCAAATTTCTCTATTTAGGAGGATGTAGAACCTGATACAGAAGCTGATGTCAGTGAAGGAATATACTGAAGAGTTTTATAGGTTGAATATAAGGGCAGGTCATCGTGAAAGCAATGACGAAAAAGTGGCCAGGTATATGAATGGCCTGAGATATGAGATTCAGGATGAAATGAGTATGGTGACCATCTGAATGGTGAAATATGCTTATCAGATGGCTCTGAAAGCTGCAGAAAAGATGAGCCAAAAGCAGATTCAGAGGGGCAGAGGCAGAAGTCAGCGAAGAGGCAAATCAGTTGCCTAAGAAAGAACCCAGAAGCCCAGGGACGGCTGGAAGAAACCTCAGACACAGATAGAGAGAGGTGGAAGATCACAGCGAGGGCGATATGCTAAGCAGAGAGGATAGCATAATGAGCAGAGAGGAGATTATGCTGACAACAACACTTTTCCTCGTACTAGAGGTAGAGGAAGGGGAAGAGGTGGAGTAATAACATGCTTCACATGTGGAAAGAATGGGAACAATTCATTCGAGTGTCCAGAGAAAAAGAAATAAACTGGAGAAACTCACATCGCCGAGGCACAAAGGCGAGATGTTGAGGCAGAAGACACTGAAGGTGGAATATCGCTGATGATGCGAAAAGTCCTTTTGAGGCTAGAGAAAGAGGTGGAAAGTTCGGTCCAAAGGACTAGAATTTTCAGGACTGCTTGCAAGACCAAGGATTGGGCACGCAAGGTCATTGTAGACAGTAGTAGCACTGACAATCTCGTTTCAACCAAGATAGTAGAAAAGCTAGAGCTGGAGACAACTGATCATCCAAGTCCATATAAAGTTTTGTGGCTACAAAACGGACATTAGGTAAATGTCACCAAACAATGTTTCGTTGAATTTAAGATAGGAGGATATAATGATAAGATATTATGTGATGTCATTCCTATGGATGTTTGTCATCTATTGCTGGGTAGACCATGGAAATATGAAAAAAATGTGATTCATGATGGGCGAATGAATACATACACCCTAAAGAAGAATGGGAGGACACACATGTTGCTTCCAATCAAGGATAAGGAGGTGAAACCAGAAGTGAGAAACACAGTACTTTTCATGAGTGGGAAGGAACTTCTTACCGAGGTTAAGAAGAAGGAGGATCCATAGTTCATTGTGGTCAGAAAACCAAAGATTGTTCTGACTAGCACAAGAGTGGATGATTTGCCAGAAGAAGTTCAGGAACTACTGGAAGAGTTCGCTGACATTGTAGTGGACGGATTACCTCATTCGTTGCCACCAATAACGAGTGTGAGTCATCACATTGATCTCATAACAGGATCCAGCTTACCAAACAAAGCCGCGTACAGATTGACACCGTAGGAGAATGAAGAGTTTAAAAGGCAAGTCCAGGATTTGTTGGACAAAGGTTTGGTCAGAGAAAGCTTGAGTCCATGTGCTTTTCCGACAATACTCAGTCCAAAGAAAGACGGAGGTTGGAGGATGTGTACTGATTCAAGGGCGATTAATAAGATAACTATCAGGTACAGATTCCCATTGCCAAGAATGGATGATTTGATGGATTGTTTAAGTGGAGAAAAATACTTTTCAAAAATTGATTTGAAAAGCGGTTATCATCAAATTCACATGAGAGAAGGTGATGAATGGAAAACAACATTCAAAACCAACGAAGGGTTGTATGAATGGCTTGTTATGTCGTTTAGCTTAACAAATACGCCAAGTACCTTCATGAGGTTGATGAACGAAGTCCTGAAGGAGTTCATCGGGAAATTTGCAATTGTGTATTTGGATGACATACTAGTTTTCAGTAAAATAGCAACGGAGCATCTAAAGAATTTGGCTACAGTGATGCAGAGGTTACAGTAGGAGAAGCTTTTGATAAAGAAAAAGAATTCCTCATTCATGAAGACAGAGCTCATTTACTTAGGATTTTTTATTTCTTCAAATGAGTTGAGGATGGATCCTGATAAGGTGGAAGTGATAAAAAATTGGCCATCATCGAGAAACATATTTGAGGTGAGAAGTTTTCATGGATTGGCTATTTTCTATCAAAATTTCATCAGGAATTTTAGTGGAATTAGCGCAGCGATGATGGATACATTGAAGAAAAGACATAAATCTTTTCATTGGATGGAAGAAGCCGAAAAGAGTTTCAATTTGTTGAAGAGGAAGATCACGGAACAACCTGTTTTGGTGTTTCCGGATTTCTGAAAAACATTTTAAGTGAAATGCGATGCAAGCGGGTGTGCAATTGGGGAGGTCTTAAGTCAGGAAGATAGGATGATAGCGTACTTCAGCGAGAAGCTGAATGAAGCAAAGGTGAAGTATTCCACATATGATAAGGAGTTTTATGCCATCATACAAACATTGAAGAAGTGGAGGCATTATTTGATTCTGAAAGAGTTTGTCTTATAGAGTGACAACCATGCACTGCAGTTTGTGACTCAAAAGGAGAAGTTGAATCATAAACATGTCAAATGGGTAGAATACATGAAAAATTTCACTTTTGTAATTAAACATATTTCAGGTACTGCTAACAAAGTTGTTGATGATTTGAGCAGGAAGTGTTTGCTGTTGCAGGAGTTCAAAGTCAAAACGCTGGGTTTTAATGATCTCAGGGACATGTACAGAGATGATCCATATTTTCAGGAGGCATATGAAGCAGCTGAGAATCCATTTCTCATATACAGAAGCCCGTGGATAGAATACGTTATCCAGGAAGGATTGTTGTTTAGAGGCAATCAACTGTGTATTCCAAAATGCTCCATGAGGGAGAACTTGTTGAAGGAGAAACACAGTGGAGGATTGGCAGGGCATTTTGGTCACGATAAGACGTTCGTGAAATTGAATGAATCATACTTTTGGCTAGGGATGCGAGAAAAGGTCAATATATTTGTAGATAGATGCATAATTTGCCAGCATTCGAAGGGAAGGAAGCAGAATGCAGGTTTTTATCAACCATTACACATCCCTGAGAAGCCGTGGGATGAAATTAGCATGGATTTCATATTGGGGTTGCCAAGGATGAAAAGAGGATTTGATTAATTCTTTGTGGTGGTGGATAGATTTTCTAAGATGGCACACTTCATTCCATGTCAGAAAACCAGTGACGTGACTCACATCGCGAACCTGTTTTTCAAAGAAGTCATTCAACTTCACGGCTTGCCAAGGAGCATAGTTTCGGACAGAGATACGAAGTTCATAGGGAATTTCTTGAGGAACTTATGGAAGAAGCTAGGAAATAACCTGTTATTTAGTTCAGCTTATCATCCTCAGATGGATGGATAGACAGAAGTGGTAAACATAAGTCTAGGAGATTTGCTGAGAAGCTTGGTGACAAAACACCACAGCAGTTGGGACAATATATTGCCGCAGCCAGAGTTTGCGTATAACGACTCAGTGAACAGAAGCACAGGGCAAAGTCCATTTCAAGATGTTTATGGCGTGCAACCGAGAGGAGTTTCTGAATTGAGGGATTCGGAACAGACTGCAACTAGGAGCGCTAGTGCAGAAGAATTCGCAGAGGCAATGAAGGAACTTCATAGCCGAGTGAAGGAGCGGTTGCAGAATTCAATATGGGAGTATAAGCGCAGAGCCGATCAACATTGAATACAACTTCAATTCGAAGTTGGTGACTTGATTTTGGCACATTTGAGAAAGGAAAGGTTCTCGAGAGGAATGTATAATAAATTAAAGATGAAGAAAATTGAACCCTGCAAGGTCTTGAGAAAATTTTGGGTGAATGCTTATGAGATTGAATTACCTGATGGGATCGGAATTTCTCCGATATTCAATATCTCATATTTGTACCCATATAATCCTGAGGAAGCAGGAGCAGGAAATGAACAGTCAGAGTTTCAGTGGAGAAAGAAAATGCCAGTTGCAGAAAAGCCACAGATGGAGCGCATACTGGATAAAAGAATTGGTAAGAAGACCAGAAGGAAATAATACTTTGAGTATTTGGTCAAGTGGAAGGGCCATCCAGTTGAAGATGCCAGCTGGGAGACTGAAGTAGAGATACAGAAGCATGGACATACCATGCAGGAGCTCATCAACAGGAGCCCATGCAAGTTTTCAAGCGAGGGAGTATGATGCAGGAGCATCTCCCACGTCAAGCGAGCCAGCGTGGAAGGCAAGAGACAGTTGGGCAAGCGCCAACACAAATTTTGAAATTTACCTTGGGATTGTTGCGTGAACATAAATGTAACAATTTAATGAATCACACTTGTGTGATGTAATCGGACCTTGAGCCATACGCTCTCGTCCTTAGTAGGTAGGAGGCATTTAAGATAGTTAATGCAGGTAGATAGAAATTAATTCTAGATTAGACTGTTTGAGAGCGCAAGAGGGAAAAGAGATATAGACACCCTCATTGTGTATTGTAACATTAGCACGAATGCAGAGGAAGAAGAGCAAGCAGAGAACTGTGTAAAAACACCCATGGATAGACATTTGGATTAATAGAAAGCTTTGATTCAAATTCATGGTTTGTGTTGTTCTCTATGTATTGATGTTATGCTCATGAATGTTTGTTGCCTGTTATACATATTGCTTTGATATGTTGTGTATATGATTTCATGTTATAAGTGAAGTCTGAAAGGAAGAGTGGATGAGTTTCAATTGTTTCTCTATCTCAGCAAGAATTCCTGCAAGGAGTGCGTTGACGAAGGGCTCATGTAGTTTAACTCTTATTGTCATTCACCCAGAGTACGTTTGGGCACAGGAGCCGTGCAAGGAGTGTGTGGGCCGAGTAAAGTCTCAAGGTTGCGAACCTGAGAAAAATATTGAAAGACTGTTGCTGTAGGTGTGTGCAGAGTCCAAGGTTCTTAGATATTTGAAAGTATTTGAAGGTTTTCGTAAGGAGTGCGCACACAAATATTCTCTAAGACTCAGAGTCATGAGAAAGCTCAGGAGGGATAAATACTTTGAAGCTATTGAAGGTAGCATAAGGAGTTGGTGCATATCGAGTGACTGAAGGCGATGGAGTTTTGTGTCACAGGTGATTAAGTCCGGGAAGGAGTCCTTGGTTTACTTCGTCAACGATTTGAGGAGGATAAGATTGATGGTCAGGATCTTGTGGAGAGGATTTATGAAATCCCACCAGCCGTCTGATCTGGTAAAGAAGTGGGGAGGTTATGGCTGCATCCGGAGCTCAAGATCTAGGGATCGTGAGCCATTGGATCATCAAACAGTTACCTGTCAACCGTCCATTTGATAGGAGTTGCGCAGGGGTTAAATCCTTGTGAGCAGAGTGGAACCCCCAAGAAGCATCGGGATATTGAGGCGTAAGGGTTTGGGAAATAGAGAATCCCGTGGACCAGAGATCGGAAAATCCATCGTGGAAATCTCGACGACCTCAGAGGCATCCATCTGTAGGGAGAGGTGGCAGGAACCAGGAGTCATCAGTATATCAGAGGTTCAGAAGTCAAGAGCCCGAGACCTTTCGAGTTTCGAAACAACGAGGGGATCATAGCTGTGGATCTCAAGAAGGAAACGTGTCATGTGATCACTCAACCGGGGATTCAATCATCAGGGCTCAGATAGGTGAATGGTTTGACTTTGTGTTTGGCGAAGTCCAAGGTTTGATCTGAACTGTCCATCATTTGGGATGCGTGTCGAAAGATCTGATGAAGCCGAGGTTCGGCGTATCGGAGGTCTTGAGGACAGGATACTCTTGCGATTTGGAATCGTGAAACGTGATATCCCGACAAGCCAAAGGAACAGTGTGGGGCCGTAGACATCGATAGGTGGATAGGTGGCACATCCTTTCAGAAATTTAGGGAAGGAGAAGGCCAGAAATATAGGCATTAGGATTCACGATCTTGCAAACTCCGAAATGTCGATGGAGTAAAGGGACTGTTGAAAAGTCAACTCGTGAGCGCATCAGAGTTTCTGCGTATCGGGACTTGGGAGTCGAAGAAACGAGTTGCTCGACACCGCGAGTGCCGAACTCATGATAAGAGAAGTTTCAACAGGGTAAAGTAAAATATCAACGCTGACTTGAATTGGGATTCGGGGATCCGAGAGTCCTACACTCGATCACTGGCCTCGTGAATTTACGAAGTCCGATTCCCTGATAAGTAAAGAGAGGGGATCACGCGAAGAGTTTTGTGGGTGCAGACTTCTCGATAGGGAAATAGAAGGACATTAGAGTTCTTTGGGCCATGGTAAAGGGAGGATCCTGTGAGTAGACGTGGTTGCGAGCGCATTCTGCATCACAGCTTGTTATCCCATATTTATTATATAAAAATACTTGCATGTGAATTCCAATGTTTTGGCCAATGAGGCATAGTGAAGTGTTTTAAGAGGAGGCCAAATAGACTTATGGGAACTTACATAAATATGCTATGCTACTCTGTTTGGATTTTATGCCCCCGAACCAAATTGGCCACATGTCCCTAAATGGCTTGAAGAGGTAAGTTGCAACTCACAATAAAACTCAAAACGGGATTCGGATGAGTGAACCTTCAGTTGCATTGGATTTGAAGCATCAGGTTTTAGCTAGGGGAGGGGAAACATTGCCATTTTTCCACCTGAAAATCGTATCTTGGAGTATCTCTGACACTAGGGTTTTTGTCAATGAGGCATAGTGCAAATTTTGAAGAGGAGGTCGATTTTCAAGAACACTATGTAGGGAATTTTTGGGTAGTTTAGTATCGTGATCCTTGGCCAAATAGACTTGTGGGGGCTTACGAAAATCTTTTATGCCACTCAGTTTGAATTTTATGCCCCCAGACCAAATTGACCACATGTCTCTGAATGGTTTGAAGAGGCAAGTTGAAATTCACGATAAAACTCAAACCAGGACTTAGATGGGAAAACTGTCAGTTACACTGGATCCATAGCATTGTGTTTCTACTAGGAGGGCCCCTACACTATCATTGTTTCCACCAGGAAACCATATCTTGCAGCATCTCTTGCACTAGGGTTTTTCTCAATGCTTATTACATATGTTTAGGAAAGGCATGTTAAGGAAAGGAAAGTGAAGGAAAGGCATTGAAAGGAAAGTGAAGGAAAGACAAGGCATGGAAAGGAAAGTGGAGGAAAGGCAAGGCAAGGCAAGGAAAGACAAAAAAAGTGAAGGAAAGGCAAGGCAAGGCAAGGCAAGTGAAGGAAAGGCATGGAAAGTGAAGGAAAGGAAAGGAATGGCAAGGCAAGTGAAGTCAAGGAAAGACATGACAAGTGAAGGCAAGSTAAGTAAAGGMAAGGAAAGTKAAGGAAAGGMAAGACAAKGAAAGTGAAGGAAAAKAATGACAAKTGAAGGTAAGGCATAGAAAGGAAAKTKAAGGCAAGGAAAGACATGGAAAGTGAAGGCAAGGCAAGGCAAGGAAAGGCAAGGCAAGGCMAGGAAAGGAAAGTGAAGGAAAGACATGGAAAGGCAAGTGAAGGCAAGGAAATGCATAACAAGTGAAGGCAAAGAAAGGCAAGGAAAGGAAAGGAAAGGAAAGGAAAATTAAGGCAAGGCATGGAAAGTGAAGGCAATACATAGCAAGGAAAGTGAAGGAAAAACAAGGCATGGAAAGTGAAGGAAAGGCAAGGAAAGGAATGACAAGTGAAGGAAATGAATGGCAAGGTAAGTGAAGGAAAGGAAAGTGAAGGAATGAAAAGGCATGGAAATTAAAGTGAAGGAAAGGTAAGTAAAGGCATGGAAAGGCAAGGCAAGGCAAGGCATGGAATATAAAGGCATGGCATGGGTATGTTTTAAGGAAGGGTATATTTTAACAACATTAGAAATATTTTAACAATAAACAAAATGAAGCCAAAATTATTCGTTTTAGATACCTATATGGTCATTCAATTAGAACATCGGGATCACTTATAATACTGATGATTTCCATTAACTTCCCATGCTCAGAGTAAGACAAGAAGTATCGTACCTTTGATGAGTTATTACTTGGATTTTTTTTTAGTTGGAGGTTTGTACCAATAACCAAGTTTGTAAAGTGGTATACAACTTGAACAGTTTTATAATATTGAAATACATAATGAACTTTCTTTCATGCTCTTTCATCTTGTGTGAGATATTCTCCTTTAATAACCATCAACCCTACCAGAAAGTCAATTCCTTCAGAGTTTGTTATTGATCGCACGAGGGTCTGATTTTCCTCTAAGCCTCGTGTGAAGCAATAATCATTTCCCCATTCATTATCTCTTGGGGAAACCATTATGTATATGTTCCCTGCAAAAAATGGAGTGCAGTAAATGACCAAAGAATAACACATTCATTCTAGTTATTCAAAATTTAATAGAAGGATTCAATAAACCTGATAGAACGAGATCTGAGACATGGTCATAATCTGCGGAAATACTTGATTGGTCCTCCTTGAATTGGGATAATTACATAGTTATATGTTGACTAATGGGGAGTGATACACAATCCCATCTATCAACCCAGTCTATCGATTCACAATCATCCCATTCATTGCTACTACATGTACCACAAAATAAATAGAGTTTTCTCGTCCATATTTCAACTACTGCATTGTCTGGTGTTCTAATTGAATGGAATCCATGAGTGCCTTGGATTCTTTTGCATTCATATAACTGTGATAAATCTACATTTACCACCTCCTAAGAATATCTATGTACATGTCCTTTCTTGTGTGATTGGTCTTCACAATGTCTTGTTCCTTCTCCCATTACTTAAGAACACCATTCAACAATGGATTTTTCATCTCGAATGAGGGAAGTAGTAGTGAACTTCGTTTCTTTCCTGCATAATGATATTTTTATGCATGCACCTACTCCATCATGCTCCCCTTTCCCGTGCCCAGACTAAAAATAGTTCTGAATGTGTGGTACCTTTAGTTTTTTGTGCAACATACACAACCATTGAAATACACAAGCATTTTTGAACTGACCTGTGCAACCATCTGACCAAATCCAATGTTGATCCATTTGTATGTCCTTCTCCTTAAGGTGGTTGTAGAAAAACTAGAAATAATGTTGTACATAGGCTAAGTCATGGCACCGATCATCACTTATGTAGATGTGATACTATTTCAATATAACTTTGTTTTATTCATTACTATCTGCTGATTTCCTATATGTGATATGTACCATTATGTTGACCTACTCTGAGTGATAATATTGGCTTTGAATCTATTTTTTTGGTTGAAGGGTGTAGTTCTCAACAAAATCAACCATTGATAACACAATATCAATAGGAAATGTATCTCTTCATATTCTAAAATGCTTGTCCTACCATCGAGCCACATGGGCATGTTGAACATAATGTCATGTCTTTTCGACAAAGTCCTTCATGAACTCACAAACTCGTACTAGTGAAGTAATCAATTGTTTCTTTTTTCTTTCTTGTCCTCCATCAATATCATATGTCATATATTTAAATATTTTCAAGGAAACCTCCTTCCTCCCAAATTCATATTCATTGCTTACATGGATGCATTTTCTTATTAATGTCATTCCACCGCACTTGGAGCATGTGCCATCTAAGAATGCATTCTGATAAAATGCAAAAACCTCTAGCCTTTTACGCAATATGTTGTGAATAAAGTCTCTAGATGACAACGGTGGCAATATAATTGGGCATTTCTGCAAAAGGGTTTTATGCAAAAACAAAAAATATATATGTGTGTGTGTGAGAGAGAGAGGGAGATAATATTAACCATATTACAAATTGTGTTTATTCGAACATACCAAGGATTTCATTTATGGAAATTTCTTTGGCCTAAGTTAAGTGCACTATGTATGTTCTGAATCTCTCATACAATTATGTATGTGTATTGTCAAGATAGTGTTTAATATGGGATTCATGGTCCCTATATCCCCTTCTCAAATTTAGCACATATTTTTGGTTGGAAGAGGGCCTTTCTTTATCATGCCAGAAATCATGAACTAGTCCCTTAACCTCTCCAATTAACTTCATGTCAGAATAAGGTAGCCTTCTAGTGAAGGCCCAAAAATATGTTGGGGCACTTGTGTCGAGGCTATCTCTTCTATGAGAATACTTTCTAATGGTTTTCACATTTCATTTCAAGAGGTGAGAGGTTTGTTGTAGAAAACAATGTTTTCTTGTAATCTTTCTAACAATTGACTAAGACAAGACATGTCAAGCTACATTGTGGTCTTTAGAACTAGACTTATTACCAATTCTTTGAGAATCATATACAAGGTTTCATACTATATGATGACTTGTTTATACACTTTTGAATGTTTTAATGCCTAAAATTATCCGAACAATAGTCAAACTTCTAGATTTTAACAAAGATACAAATAGTTGACATTTAGTAGCATCAAATTTTGGTTCAAAATATTCTTGAATGATTTTATAAGAGTGATAATGAATAGTATGATTAGGAAACTTACGTTCAAATGATTCTATACCACTTTCATCGACCTGAATGCATTTATGAGTTCTTCATCGTGCAATACTTAATCTAGGTAGGGACGATGGACCCATATTCTGGGACTCTTGACCTCCATGTTGTGGACTTAACAATGTTGCAGTTCTTTCCCCTTCAATCATTGACGGATCAACTGTCCGAGGAGAGTGCACATTTGACTGTCCAAAAAGAGATTGCACCACATGACCATATTCACCACAATGTTGTACACCAGTTGCTTCTCTAATTTCATCCATTGTATAATCAAGCCCAAGAAAATCCTCCATCATCTGTTCATCCACAAAAAGTTGACTTGATGAGATATTGTTTGGATTTATCTCTAATTAAGTTGTGTTCTTTTCTTCTGGTGATGGAGGAGAAACATTAGCAGAATCTATTGCACTATAAATTGGATTTAGCTCATGTGAAATCCTACACTTTGACATACATAACTTTTATTTTTTTCTTTCTTCTTCTACCTTCTTGACGCAACTCGCCCTTCACCGAGCAAGCTGCTCCCACCAGGACCTCCTTCAATCACGGGCCCTAAGAGTCTAAGCTCTTCCAACTCCCCTCGGAAGTCACGAGTCACCCACGTAACTCCTTCGGCGATTTCCCCCTTCTTCGGAAATCGGGAATTCGGAACTCGGGAGTTCGCGTTTCACGCGAACACAATTTACATGCACCTCCAAACCCCGAACCCCGAAACTCCGACTGCACGCCACCTGTCCTCCAGTGAGTCTCGTGGTCCCACACTACCACGTCAACCTCGGGATTTCGCGGATCGCGAACACATAGTACAAAGCTCCTTTGGTGTCGAAAACCCCGAAACGCCGAACTCCGATATGTCGATGCTCTGGATTCGTGCCACCTGTCTCTGCTCAAATCAATGGATCCCGTTAACTCGGGACATTGCTACTCGCGATTTCGATGTGCATGCAACTCTTGCATCACCAAACGCCGAACACCGAAATCCCGATATGATGGGATCTTGCGCCAACTGTCCCCCTAACGATCGACGGTCCTTAACAATTCAGGGGATCGCACTTCGCGATTTCAACGTGCATAGGAACCTTGTATCACCAACCCCCGAACCCCGATTTCTCGATGCCACCTATCATCTTCCTGTGGTGGGGCCTCACACCTTGACACCTGTCTCCTTCTCGTTCTATCGGGAAATCACTTCTCTTGGTGCACAAGGTCACAGACCTCGCAAAAATTTGAATCCCGACTCCTCAGGATCCTATGACACGTGTCACCTCCTTGATCGACGGTTCAGATCAATTCGGGGAATCGCATCTCGCGATTCCTCGAGGCGTAGAACTTTCACCCCGTCAAATCCCGAATGCCGAAACCCTGAAACTCAGGATTCGTGCCACCTGTCCAGCTATGATCGACGGCTCTGGTCGATTCGGAAAATCGCCGGTCGCGATTCCAAAGAGCTTGAGCTCTTGTCTCCTGGAACGTCGAACGCCGAACCCCGACCCCCAGGGATCCTGCGCCACGTGTCCTCTCTCTGATCTACGGCTCATATTGATTCGGTGAATCGCGACTCGAAATTCCTCGAGGTATTGAAATCTCACCTTACCAACCCCC
>JASDQU010203780.1:4058-18896 GCA_032191745.1 Picea mariana
CATGTCGAGGTTCCACCTAAAATTGCTTAGGGTGTTTACAACAAAGCAAATATCTGGTCGAGTATTCACTAAATACATCAATGACCCAATCAATTGTTGATATAGGGACAGGTCTACTGGATCAGAATCTGAGTCTCTTACTTTCCTTATATCTATGGTCATAGGAGTGTCCATGGATTTGATATCCATCATTCCAAACTTCTGAATAATCTTCACTGCATACTTTCCTTGTCCAAGGAATACTTCACCATGCTCATGAGACCAAGATATTTCATATTGAACTTAGAAGCTAGTTCCTTCTTACACTGGATGATGAGAGACTCTTTACCTCTCAAGAATAAATCGTTGAGATATAGCAGTAGAATCACAGGTGCATTGTTCACGAATTTGTAGTAAAGATTTGGATTTGCATGACTCTTGGAGAAACCAAGTCTTATTAAGTAGTTTTCTATTCTGGCATACCAAGCTCTTGGAGCTTGCTTGAGTCCATACAAGGATTTATTTAGTTTGCAAACATGAGTGTCTCTAAAGTGTACTTCAAATCCTTGAGGTTTTTCAATGTATACTTCTTCTTCGATTTCTCCACCGAGGAAAGTTGTCTTTACATCCATATAATGTAAACTTCATCCCATGGAAGCAACAATGGACATAATGGTTCTAATAGAAGTGTATCTAGCAATAGGAGAAAATTTCTCATCATAGTCTTCTCGATCCTTTTGGGAGAACCCTCTAGCTATGAACCTTTCTTTGTATTTTTCCATGCTTCTGTCTACTGCATGTTTGATATTATAGACCCATTTTGAAGTTACTACTGATGGACTGGTGTTCTTCTGTCATGGCTTCTTTCCATTGTTTCTTCTAAGTTGCCTCTTCAAATGTGGTTGGTTCTTCATTTAGAAGCTTTGTGATACATGTTGCATAGATGATGAATCTTTTGGGATTTTTTCTTTTTCTGAAGGTGCCACTTGGGGCTTTGAGTCTCTCTGCTTCTTGTAGATTAGCTTCAAGCCAAGATAGATGATTCTTGGTTTTGGGTACAGTGTCTGGTTCAATAGTTTCACATTGTTGCATCGAATGATCAAGTTGTTTTGTTTCTTCATTCTGACTTTATGGAAGACATGTGCTTTCTTCTTTAGGCTCCTCATACTCTTCTTCTTCTATAGTTTCTTCTATGGATTTCTTGAAAGCCATCTTTTCATTGAAGGTTATGTCTCTATTGACTTCAACCTTATGTTGTTCTAGGATATAGATTCTATAGGCCTTGGATGATTCACTGTATCCCATGAATATGTCCTTATTTTCTAAGGGTTCTAATTTCTTCCTTTTATACTTGGTGATGTGAATGTAAACAGGGCATCCAAAGATTCGTAAGTGTTCCAAATTAGGTTTCTTTCCTGATAAGGCTTCTTCTGGACTCATATCCTTCAATATGCAGTGGGTACTTCTGTTATGAACATATATTGTTTCCATGGCTACTTCTCCCCACAAATACATAGATAAATCTTGATCGTTCATTAGTGCTTTCATAGTTTCTTCAATAGATATGTTATTCCTTTCTACTACACCATTTTGTTGAGGATTATGAGGAATAGTTAGCTCCCTCCTAACCCATGTCGATTTTCAAAAGGAAACAAATTCCTTGGATGTATATTCTCCTCCATTATCTATTCTCAAGGTCTTGAATTTCTTGTTTGTGAGGTTCTCTATCTCTGCTTTGAATTTTTTAAACTTGTCGAAAACTTCGTCCTTTGTCTTCAAGAGATATAACCAAGTATTTCTTGAGTAATCGTCTATGAAGATTACATAGTAAAGATAACCTCCTAAGATTTGATTGGCATCGGACTGCAAATATCTAAATGTATTAGATCTAGGAATTCCTTAGATCTATTATCGTTGCCTGAGAATGGTTTCTTAACATTCTTACCAAGAGCACATCCTTTGCAAATTCCTTCATGTGTAGATTGTAGTTATGGTATCCTTCAACCATGTGTTTGAGGAAAGGTAATGCTTGATAGTTGATATGAGAATACCTTCTATGCCAAAGTTCATTGGGATTGACTTCGTCATGTACAAGAGCTTCATCATTTCTTTCTAGCAGTCTGTACAGTCTTCCTTCACGGGTTCCAATAACTCTAGCGTTCTCTATGTTGGAGTCTCTAGACCAAGATAATACTTTTCCATCTACAAAGGATATTATGTTTCCTTTGTCTTCTAGGAAAGATATGGATACAAGATTCTTTTCTAAACCAGGTACATATAAGACATTGCTTAAATGAACATTGTTGCTTGTTTCAATTTGACAGAGGCTTGACCAATTCCTTCAACTGGATAGGTGTTTTTATCTCCAAGTTCTACCTTGTAGGATGTCTTATTTTCATTTAAATTAGATATTATGGTCTGGTCTCTTGTCATATTCCTAGAATCTCCACTTTCAATTATCCACATGTCATCTTCAAGAGTTCCTGTGAGTGTTTAATAGTGTAGATGATCCATCTTTTCATTCATGATTTATGTTGACCGATAATTGGTCAAGCTTTGACCCAAAATCTCAACCTTGACGTTTTTTCCTTCTGAGAGTACCAAGAGGTGTGTTGGACTAAGGCACACTAGAATATATTCTCCTTGAGTAAGGTATTCCATCATAAGTTGTTAGGAAATAGTTTTAGGGTTTCTACAACTGCACCTACTAGTAACCCCAGTGGCAATGCTTCAGTAACTGCACCTACTAGAAACCCTAGTAGTAGTTCTTCAACGAGCTTGATAACCTTATGGGTTAGCTTCCTTCCAGTGTTTAGACTGATTGAAGGAGGTGTGGGCCAATAACCTGTTAGAAAAGTGGGTGTGCTCGTTTAACCATAGACAATATAGCAATATTGTCACCCAACCATAGGCACTAATGCCACCTTCGAGCACCTTGACCTTGACAGAGAGAAGAATTCTGATAGAAAATCAATAACCAACCAAGGCTAATGCACCAAGCAAATATAACCAAGACTGATTAGAAATTCCAACCCAAAAAAAAAATTACAGGTTGTAGGAATTGTTGAAACAAAGTTTTTTTTTCTTCTTATATCCTAAAACTCAGTTTTCTTTGGTTATGGAGCCACCCTTGGTTCTAAAAAGAATTCAAATTCTTTCAAGATTTTTGGGTTTTGGGGTTCGGCTATTCACGAATTATGATTTTTAATAACAACTCCAAAGCCCCAATAACGAAGTCTCGAAAGTATTGTTTAAAGGAAATTAAACCGAATTAAAAGGAATAATTAAAAACGTTTAACAGTTTTCTAAACCTTTCATATTGTTTTTTTCAGCTATCTCAACTTAAACAGTAGTTCAAAGTCCCGATGCGCTTTTTACAAAATATCTTTTTAATCGTGATTAACTAAACTTTAAACATACTTAACAAATTGTTAATTAGTCGCATTTTGGAAAATCAAAGAGTTATCACTCTTTCGCACTCAAAAAACCACGAAGCCCAAAATCCTGAAAGTATTAAGAACTTAAGCATAATTAACTTAACATTAAAATAGGGTTAAAGATATTAAATGACTTTTCGCGTTTCGCTATTCGGGATTTTTCGAAGACATTCCTTTCGAAATCCCAGTTTTGAATTGTCGATATATGTTAGTATTTATAACGGATTAGTGGAGATATTTTTAGCGTAAAGTGCGTATATACAGGTGTACCATCCCCATTAAATCATTTAATTTTTATCGCTTGTATCAGTACTCTCAATTTAAGGCAAGTTAAGGGTTAATAAATGTTTTTTATTTCAAATTTCATTCTTACTTTCAGACAAGAAGCGAGTTACATTCAAAAAAGCTCACGCATTTCTTCTCTGTAACAGGATTTCATTTTTAGCACAAACATCATGGCACCCAGAAAATCACCTAAGAAGAGTGAAGAGATTGGTGAGAGCTCAAATCTGAATGGAGATGTTATATCCGATACTACACCACATGTTGTCGATTCAATCAAGTCATGGAGACAG
This sequence comes from Picea mariana, assembly GCA_032191745.1. Taxonomy (NCBI): domain Eukaryota; kingdom Viridiplantae; phylum Streptophyta; class Pinopsida; order Pinales; family Pinaceae; genus Picea; species Picea mariana. The sequence goes on from JASDQU010203780.1 coordinate 8,050, forward strand.
ATTTTTTATATCTTGGAGTATGAGCTGAGGAATTGCCCTAACGATTTCATAAACGAAAAGACTGAAAGTAAACTCAGGGATATAGTAGAATCTGAGCTCCATAAGATAGCCACACAGTCGAGACTCATGCCATGCAATGACATGATAAGTTGGGCTTTAGAAAAAACCGACATTCATACTAGGAGCATTCTAAATCACCAAAAGGTCATCGTCGGCTCATTCAGACCAGAGCACATCCAAGTAATGTATAAATTGTCCCATGTCTCTAAATACATTTTTAATGCTGAATTCATAGAATAATTTCAAAGAAAGGAGTGTACAGAATTGGATCAAACATATCCAGGTATAATCAAATATTGGTGGGGAATTCCAGCGAAATTTAGAGATGATACCCATGGCATTTATGCCACAACACCGTTAAACGAATACATGGTTTATATAGAAATGATGTTGTCTAGACTGTTTGGGAGGAAAAGTCCTACCCATTTCCTAGTGGAATGGGTGCCAACTATACATGAGGTAGCAGAAGGTTTCACCTTCAACATGGCCAAAATCCTGTCAAATAACCTAGCTAAAGAGATTAAGGATTACCAGATGGAAAAATCGAAAGGTCGCCCTGTATATTTTTACATGTCTGCATATATTATGGATGCTATCTGTTACATGACTCCATTCCCCTTGATGAATTGGAGCTGGAGCCTAGCCTGTGTTGAACCCATTCATGTTTATCACTCTAAACTATGGGAGGAGAATGTTAAAGATTTCTTTTACGAAATCTGTCACTACGTAGTGATACCTGTGCACCAAATTTTGAATGGTTATGCACCCCCTCAGATTTCAGAGCAAATCGTGGGAAACCTTAAGGAATTTGTCGATTGGTTCATCGAAGCGAATTTATCTTATGTTAGAGTCTTCAAATGTTAAATCCTCCCTCATTCTCTCCCTAAATTTCTCACTGACAGAATGGTGTGCAGAGAAGTGGCATACCAGATAATAACAGGAGGCATTGGTACAGAGTTAAAAGCATCTCAGAAGAAATTCTGGCCAATTTTTCCTGTGAAGATTGGGAATTTTTCATTGCTTAATCTTGGCCATTCTAAAGTGAAATCCACAGCATTAGAAGACATTAAGCTGGTAAATATTGAACTCGGAAAGCACGACCCATACCAAATTGTGGGAAATCATCTAACTCATTGCAACATGAAAACGTTTGAGCATGAAAACTCCCCCTGTGACGACATATTCAAAGGAGCCAAAGCATATGAGGAGATATTAGAGAGAGTTCAAGCATTACCACATGACCTGCAGACCATATTTCTTTCTTTCCAGAAGCACAGACGAAGTGGTTTGCCAAAGATACTACAGGGAGAAATGGTGACCTCTCCTCTAGAATAGGAAAGCATACCCCCAGGTTTCAACTCAAAGCCTTCTGACGAGAAGACTACAGAAGAAAATCCAAAGAAGATTGAAGCGTCTTCAAAAAAAAAAGGAAGCTTCACAAACAGAGTACCCAAGGTCGGGAAAAGAGTTTGAGCTCGAGACACCTCCAAAGTTGAGTCAAAACATCCCACCTTCATCATCGACTATTCCTGTTGATATTCCCAAAACAGCAGGAGAAACCCAATCTACAGAGTTGGGCAGCCCTATTACATCATTGACTCCTTTATAGTCAACATTTGGGACTCCTCATCTAGAAGTTATATATGTAAGTGACCTCACTCCAATCTCTAGAGAAGAGACACCTTCCTCTGATTATTTTTTCAGTAAGAAGAGGAAAGAAGTAGTGAAACAGGAAATGCATTTGAGAGAAGGAACAATGATAAAGAAACACAGAGTGCTCATAGAAGGACAAAACCTAGAAGAGGAAGATTTCACCACTGAGGTAGCAGGCTATATGGGAGCTTTGGAAACAGCTAACTTATTTTCAGTTGACAATCTAAAAACAAGGTTGAAGCAGAAGGATCAAATGATAGCCTAGCTACAAGGTCAAATAAAAAATACTGAGAAAAATATCAGAGAGGAGGTAAACAAAGGGCTAGAACAGGCTAGAGCTACTGACAAACAGGAGATTCAACTGCTCAAATATAGCTTGGATGAGATGTATAAGAAGATGCAAGCCAATCAGGGACAGGTCATTCATCAGGAAGAATTAGCAAGACAGTTGTAGGATAGGTTGAATTCTATTCAATCTCAGGTGATATATTTAAAAGTTTTTCAAGTCCAGGCACTGGAGGTGCATATGAATATAGAAGAAGGGCAACAAAGATTGATTTCTAAAGTAGAATTTATTCAGAATTATTTCCAAGAAGTAAGTCAATCTTCCAATAACATTGTTTTTAAAGAAAAAGAGGCTAAAGCAGCCTGGGCTACTTTTCAAAAGGCAGTTGTACTTTCAGAAAAAGAAGAGGTATCAGAAACTCCAAGGTTGTATGTTGCATAGCAGATCAGGGGCAGTATCATGCTTAAAGTATGGGAGGCCAACATAGCTGAAAGAAAGAAAATGGCCAAGGAAGTCAAGGATGATTGCGAAGAGACCTTTGGTTTATTAGACAAAGGATTGTTAGGTATTTGAGAAGACAATTTCCTTGGGCTACTAGGACAAATCAATATTGTAAGACATCAACTGAAACTCCAAGAGAACTTGAATGAAATTTAGGTTGAAATTTTGCAATTAAAGGAGATTGATGTTACCCAAATAGACAGGTGGCTGGTGAAGCCAAATTAAAAATTTCAATCAGTTAATTTTGCTGACAAAGAGATTGAAGACCGATTCCCAAAAATTCAAAGAAAGTTTTATCTGTTCGAGGCAAAGGATATACCATAGCCTTCTAGATCTTTTGTGTATTTTCTAGAAAAATGCATTGAATGTCTCGAACCAAAAGAAGGATATACTTCGAAGAAGCAATGAAGTATCATATTGTAGGCTCATATTATCAAAATGATAGAGAAATACAAGATAACTATGCAAACGGTTCAAGTTTGCAATTTTGTAACCGTTAGCCCCTAGGAGTTAGGAAATCACCAACCATCAAGAGTTGGTGACTTTGTATAAATATAATTTCATAAGACTGAGAAAAGGCTTTTTTGCGGTCGATTGTACTATAGAATTTTTTACAGTGATTAATGAGAATACAAAACAGAGATTCCAGATTTTGTCAGCCATGAGTTATGTGTTCCTCTTTACTTTCATTTTCAACATCTTTCCTTATATATCTTTGATGAATGTTTAACTACAATTTAGTACAACATCTACTGTGGTTAGGAATTATTTGATTATTTAATTGTTTACAGTCTTTCCTATGTGCTTGCTATCAGCATGTTCAAGACCTGTAGATTATTTAGATTACTATATTTGTATGCTTCATTAGAGATCTCTGGTCTTCCTTCTTCCTCTGTTGCAAAGTGAGATTACTCCATGATTGATGCCTCACCTTGTTTAAACAGCTTCATGTTTTCCTCCCATCACTTTCATGATTTTCGAATTTGACTCAGGAACAGGAAACGACCTCTGAAACTGTTATGTTAATAATTCAAGTTTGGCAACTTTTCTCTTATAATCCAAAACAAAAATAGAAAACCTTGAAAACAAAGTAATAGATTTTTTAACCTTTATCCCTCATGACTATACCTGTTACAAGACAACCCAATATAGAACCCGGTCTTTCAGATCAGACTAGCATTGCTTTAAACTTATTTAACACTATCTTATAGACAACAAACACCCGGGTTTATTTAGAACGTTCATGGGCAACAATTGAATAGGATATAAGCATCCAGGAACACTGGGAAGCTAGACAAAGACAGTTAAGAAACCATCCATAACTTTTCTTTTTAGTAACTGATACATTTTATACCTTAACTCTCTCTACCTTTTTTGGATGCCTAGACTTTATATTTTAAAGCCTTAAATATAGACTCTGGAACAACATGAACTATGGCTGCTCCCCAGACTTGCGCACTACTAGATTTCGGCAGTACGCACAAGTGGATTTCTGCAATTCTGAGATGGTTGTCCCAAATGAGAATTGGCATCCTATATTTATAGTACTTTCTCTAAGTTGGTTGGGTCGACTTCTTCCTCTAGAGGCTAAAGACTCAATATAAAATATTTTCTTTAGCCGACTTCTCTTCTAGGGTTATGTCCAAGTATTTTAGGGTTTCTCTTTCTTCCTGGAATATTCTAGTCTCATCAAAGGTCACAAGTGGAGGTTAATACCTCCCACAACTACCATAATATCAACAACCCTCAGTGTATCTCAGAGTCACATGAATTTGCAGTCCTACCATGCACCCCGGTCCTACTTTCATTATGGGTAGGTAACCTTGAACCCAACAGTTGGCATTTCCTCATTGGTTGATGACTGGGGGGTTTCCCTTGTATTCAATGGCAAGAAATATATTCAAAAATTGGGATTCATGCAGTGTCTTGGATTCTGTTATCCTTATTGGTGGTTCCCTCTCCTTTGTCATCAATTTTCCTTATTGGTTGTTATTCAAAGGGTCTCTTTCGTGCACTACTTGCATCCGGTGCATGTGAGGGATGCACAAGGTCGTTGGTTCATGAGCATCCTATTTGTCTGAGCTCCTCCTATTCATCAATTTATTTCTTTATACCTTGTTTTGAATGATGAGAGATTCCCTAATGCTCTCCTTTCAGCGGGTCTCCCTCCATTGACTTCAACTCATCTATTTTGGAAACGAGACCTAGAGTCCTATGAGTACCGAGAGGCTTGCAATCCTCAGTGGCAGGTTCTCTCACCATCAACAGTTGGGAATATATCAATGTCTCTTGATGGATGGATTCTTCAAGTGTTCGACCTCAACACCTTTATTCACACTTGTAGAATGTACTCGGTGCCTTGATACCTACTTTCATTATCGATGGGTTGTCTCAAGTTTGTTAATGGTATACCTTAATGACCAGTAATCAAATGAAGTCTCATTATGTTCGAACTTAACTCCTCTATTGACATGATGTAGACTTGCACCTTTGGCAGATAGTATAGAAGACCTCCAGCTTACAGTAGCAACATTCCTCATCTGTTGTTTTCTTTCATTGGACCAGTACCTATATGACTTCAATGATCATGGGAGATAATATTGTACTCCATTGTATACAGATATCTTCAGATTGATTTTGAGATTGGATTCCGCTGCGCCTTGTTCATGACTATGAAATCCTATGGCATATGTCTGCTTTGTATTGCATATTCATAGCCATGAACAACTATTTGATATATTTCCACATGGATCTACAGTGTAATTCAGATTGGCAGCCATGTGTACAAAGTCATTATGGATTGTAATATTCTTATGAGCAACTAGTAATTTCAGTTGAGTCTTCATTAATCCACTTATGGGAATTATAATGTATTTTTTCCATCACAGATAGTCCTCTGACCTCACACATTAGGGAGCATCTGTTACAACAATTTTTTCCTCACTCCATGCAACTTTGCTTAGATGGATTTCCATTTCCCTATGCAGTCTTGAAGTTCCCTTTTTGTGCCTTCCAGAGCCAAAAAAGCATAGTTTTCCACATATGCATGCCCTATCAGTTATACAACAAGCATATATGCAGGTTGCTCCACTACAACCCACGTACATCGGGTTTGGTGATCAAAATTAAAAATTATGTCGGGTTTCCATGCCATGTCACGAGATTCATGATCCTTGACCTTCCATATACTGGAAACACTCTGACTCATCCCTTTAGTTCCATTTGAGGGCTATAAATTGACCCATATCCAAGCCTTGAGGGATTCAACAATTCAACTTCAAGAGAAAAGACACTCAAGAGAAATTTCACTTCATATTGAGTCTACATCCCTTTGTCCTTGAAAGTATGAACTTCTTGTTTATCCCCCAAGCTATTCCTTCTTTGTGATGGAGAACCTCATTGACTCCTTTATATGATCTTTCCTTTGGTGGATGATTGAAGTGGTGGAGTCCCAGCTAGAGGGACTTAGTTTCTCAGTTTTGATATGTGTCGTTACATAAGTTTTTCGCCTATGTACTTCTGTTAATTATTTTAATAGAAATACTCTTTTCTCGTCCAATTGATATCTTGAAAATATTTGAATTATTATTCCATGGGCGTATTTGTGATGTATGTTAATGGATTATGTTACTCTATATGATAACATTATATATTATCACCATATGCTTGTGTATCTTGGTTGTTGAGGAAAATATGTAGGTATAAAGTTTTGGGTTGCGTGCTCAACGGTGGTCTTCTTCAAACGTTCAGACGAGGTATTTTCTTGGCCTTGCCTTGTTAGAATTTCATTTATATAGAATACTTGGGGTTAGAGTTTATTTTTGTGTATCATTTTGTTTGTTGTGGTTTACCCCTTTCCATATTGAGATTTTCCTCGTAACACCCTCCCACCCCATGCCTCTCCCAAAGTTGTATCCCCCCACATTATGTATCCCCAAGGCCCTCTCTAATGCTTCTACTACCCATATCATATCCCCCTTAGCCTCTTTCCACCCCACTTCCCCCCAAAAAAAGTCCCTAAACCCAATTTTCCTCTCTACCCGCTCACATTCACCTAATCCACCACTAGACCACTACCCCCATTAGCAACCTCCTCCTCCTTTCCCACTTCAAGAACCTCCCACCACCACCCAACCACTACCTTCCCTCCACCCTATGTGACAAGTCTCTAAACTTATCGGCCAACCATCGCCAGTGGAAGAAATATGCACCACTACCACCCATTAAACCAAAGAGAAATGACAACCTATCATCTCACCACTTGGGTGATCCCACCCTCAAAATACCAACCAACCAATAGGGCTAAAATTCCCAACAACTTATAATTTTTTTGAAATTTTATATAGTCATGAATTCATAAACTTGTTTTTGGTGGAAATGAGATAACTCGACAAAACTAAGCATAACTTGGGCATCTGAAGGTGAAATTGAGCTCAGAAAGAGAATAGACATCACTAGTAGAGAGACGTATCCATTTATATGCCTATAGAATGGTGAATCAGTGATAATTTTCCATAGCATTTTATGAAGTGTAAGGAGACCTTCATTGAAAACAAAATCAGTGTTAGAAAGAGGTGAAATTGGGCGTAATCGAAGCCAAATTTCCACATATGAAAGGAGACCCATTTCACCTACAACCTACTATACATTAAGAACAACCTAAAATTTTGATTTTGATTTATATATTTTACTTTTGATCCCTTTTTCCAAATTTGTGCATGAACCCAACGATTTCCTAAGGTTATTTGGAAGCTAATTCTCACTCAATCTAAGCCCGATTTATGCCAAATGAAAGGCACACAAATCCAAGGGTATAACAAAAGAATAGGCTATATATTGTGCCAAATTCAATATTGTTTTTTACCTTGGTGTAGCGAGACATTGATTCAATTTAGAGGTCCTTTTGCCTAATTTGAGCCTAGTTTGAGGCCAAAAGTTGTTGATCAATGGGGAAACATAATAGGAAGCTAAGAGGGTCATTTTCAGACCTAAGATTTGTTTGAACAACAAACACATCCACTTATTTTTACTATACTAGAAGCCCACTTTCCCTCTAGAAGAAGACTGGAAGTTGCCCAATCATGGGACTTCTTACCATAAACTCACTAAACCTTTGATGGCACACTTTGATACCCATTCTTCACTTAATTTACAACAACAACCAAGTTTTTCACAATAGAAAAAATGAATTTTTCAATACCTGACACTTGGAGGTATGAATCCTAAAGAGTAATCAATGATGGTGACAGTTCACCTTTTGGCACTTTTCCCAAGAAGCTTTTATCAAAGCCATTTTATCTCCCAGATTTGTATTTCTTTTCCTTTTTTCAAAAATATCGAGTGCAATTATTATTTATGGAAAATTTTTTGGAAGTTTCTAGAAGATGTGATCTATCACTTCTCCCAAAGGGACAAGTATTTTGTAACTCTAATGTAACTTTGACCTTGGAGATGTTAACTATAACCTCTCCTCCTTTCTTATAACTTAGGGGATTGTTATGTAATTATTCAAAACTCAATGAATAGAAATACCCGAGTGTTGTTGGTTTCAAGGAAAATTTTAGGGGCTATATATCGCCGATGGGCTAATTTTCCATGCTTTTTCAAAAAAAAGATTCACTAATTTCCATTTTTTCTAAAAGTGATTCACCCAAATTCTATAGAATAAAATTATTTTACCTTAAAAATAGCCCAAATTTTATAGAAACTACATAAAATCCTTAGAAATTTGAATATTTTTACAAAATTATTTCCAAACATTTTGTACTTTGCATATTAAGGACTAGTAAGATTCACCAAGGTTTCTACATTCTAAGATAAATTTCCATCCTTAAAATTATCCCTAGTTGGTTTTTATCAAGGTGTTAGTGATTGTTATGTTCTTTGTTTGCATTGTTAAAGAACAAATCATTTTTTGTCTGTGGTTGAGGGACAATTGTAGGACGTTGTTATCCTAATTATCCTTGAGAGGGATTAGTTAGGTTGGTATATTGTTGTCAATTTCTTGATTATAGCATATTAAATACTCCATGTTAACACTTGGCTTATCTATTTTTGTGTGTTATTGTTGTAGGTTTCTAGAAGGAAAGACAATTATTGAGTCCAGTTGGTGGCTAGGAGGGTTTATTTAGATCCAAGGATGATCTTGAACCTCTCTTTTATTGGTTGGTTGGATTGGTGACTACTTTCATCCCTATTTGTATGACTTTTATAAGTGGTTTCCCTTTGTTTCTCAATACTACCCCAAATAGATAGGTCTGACAATTTATGTTGGTTTATCAAAAACATGATAGTTATATGTCTTTGTTGATTTGAATGCAAATTTTGTAATTTATTGTTTATTTTCATTGTACATTTTCACATATATTGATCAAAAAAGTCACTAGCCCTTATCAGAAAACACTTTCTTTCCCTCTCTACTTCACCCAAGTAGTTGGGAACCTCTTAAAGTCATACTTTAGGCCGAGAATCCAACAAGGCATTGAATAAAGCACTTGAAAAACCAAGTATAAACACATAACAACAATGTTAAGAACTTCTAGGTTTGCTTCATTTCCTTCTTTCACGATTATAAATTCTCAATTATTAAGCGTAAATATTGGTTCCATGATCTTCACACAATCATGACTAGTTGTTTATTATTTGTGAAATACTTTATTTATCTAACCAAGAACAAAGTTGAGATCTCTTTGCATATGGTAGCTCTGCAACTTGCAAAGAGACTTGAACTCGTTTCTCTAGGATTTGTAAGAAATTTCCATACTTTGTTTTTTGTAAATTTATAACACCAATATAATCCAAGTTGAAGACAAAAAGGTGAGAAACGCAACGATTAGGTGATGGTTGGGTTTTCCCTCCATCACACTTGTTGGGGTTACTGCCAAGTTTGGTAGTGAGGGTTGTTGATATAATTTACTTTTATTGTTGTGAACAACTCAATTTTCAACTTATTTTCTCTAAAGGGACTTGTGCAAAAAAACAAAACGAAAATTTCCCAAAAACACTAAGAAAATGCAAAAGAAATCTATTTAGCACTTTTCCATTTCTTTTTTGTGCTTTAGCTTAGATTTCAATTCAACTGACCAAGGGACATGGTTTTGAAAGTAACATGTTGTTAAGACACACATATGACTTCTCAATCTTTTTATTTCAAGCATCATTAATCTCTAAATACTAAGAATCAAAACCAGGGAATTCACATCAGGGACCGCTCATAGAAAAAATAATTTGATGTTGGTTTCTTGTGCAAGGGTCAAATCATTAGCATAGTTCGTGATTATCTCCTTCACATACTTTTTAAATAACATCATTTTCTTTTGGTTTTATGGGCGGATTATATAAAATAACCATAATTATTGCATTCATTGGCCAGACCACTAGTCCACGTCTCTATTTATTAGGTGAAATTGTTCGATTTATCCATTCCAATATGGATGATAGATATTGTATTCACCTTCCTTAGAATAAATCCTTAGCTAAATAATATATTATCCTTTCTATTAGTATTAAAAGAGTGAGCGACATGTTTGAATTGGTCTCATTTCTTGGACAATAGTTGAAAGTACTCACTAACTTAGCAAAAACAAGGTGAAAAATACTCTACTTGGGTATGTCCAACTAAACTCCCTCGAGTGAGTCTTAAACCTCTTCTTTTTCTTAGGTATCCTTCTTCCATTAAGTGATTTTAAGACCTAGAAGCACTGGTGATAAGAAGTGACCAACCCCTACTTCTCTCAAACCGCATGGGGTACTCTTTACTTTTAACTACCTAATAACTTGGACAGAAAGGTTGTGAGCTCACTCTTTTCATACTTAGTGGTAATTGAACAATACATGATAAAAGGTGTGTGTTTTCTGAGGAGAAACTTTGAAACAAAATTATTTTCCTTGCTTGCATGATTAACAAGAAAAAATTTTACTAAAATAAATTAGAATGTTAATGAGTCATTAAGACTTTTTTCATTCCACCCTTTCTCTAATATTATTGCAGTGCTCATTATTTTGAAGGTTCTTCATAGTTAGAAACCAACAAGACTCTTTACTCATCACATAAGTGATTGTGTTATAACAACTATTCACTACAGAACTCCCCTAGGGCTTACACAAAAGACACTTTCATCTCAAGTATTTGGCATGTCAGGTGTTAGTCATGTCATTGACACTTTTCTTCTACTTAAACAAGACTAAGAGGCTCTATCATGAGCAAAATACATTGTTTTTTATAAATATAACAACACCTAGAAATTTGTTTTCTTGTCTCCAATTCACCCTAAAATCAAGAGAAAATCGTAGGAAGACAAGTAGTTGAAATTGTTGATTTGAGTCTAACCCCATAAATACATTTTCT
>JASDQU010203782.1:0-19110 GCA_032191745.1 Picea mariana
TTGGAATGTGATTCAGGTGGAGCAAGAAGGTGTCTTGCAAGTGCATAAGGTGCGCATATTGGACCGGAAGAGTAAAAAACTTCGAATTGAGCCATAGGAATTGTAAAGGTTCAGTGGACCTAGTATGGTCCAGAGGATGAGACATGGGAGCATGACGATGCTATGCGAGCAGAATACCCGTATCTTTTTGAAGAGTTTGGAAATTTTGTTGATGTTGTGTAAAGAGTTGCACTGAGGACAGTGCAAAAATAAGGGGAGGGGATTGTAATATCCCCTTGTAGAGCCCCAGTTGTAATTATGAATTGTAAACATATTTGATAGGCTAGTGAGCCGAGTTATAATTAGCTAGGATGCTTATGTGGTGATTAGACCAGAGAGCCTTGGATGCTAAGGCCACGAGCCTGTTTTGTATATGTAATTATGAAAAAAAATCATTAATAAAAATATACACATCATTGCATGCAGACCGACCATGAAGAAAGAGTGATGGGTGACTATGCTTCCACAGAATGGGTAAGGGAGAGGGGGCTAAGAGGTAGGAAGAGGGGCCAATCTTGAGGGCTTAAGTCCTGACGAATAATATTTTATTGTTATTCCAAAACCATGTGAAATTTATGTTTTATCCTAAGTCCTCGGAAAGATAGGTGACTCCAAGGGGGAGGAGTGTGCTTCATGGATGACATGTGTCATCCCAAGCACATTCAATTTAACCCAAGAAATGAGAAATGTTGAGGGTTCGACCTCCCAGTCTCCATCCTCCATCTGAACTTGTGGGTGTCCAGGATCGACCTCTATTTTCGGTGTTTGTTCTAGGGAATCCTTACCTGAACTGTTAAGTCTCTGCGTGGGATCTCTGTACACCCTCACGCATCCTCGAAACCTGAGCCGTGAGTCTGTCCTGTATTGTTGGCTGGGGAAAACTGAATGTCCCATAATTGTTAAACCTTGTTATGCTGTAGCATCTGTCTGTCACTAGTTTTGGGAAGCCCGTGTCTGTGTTTCTAGTGGACTGTTGTGGTCATGCAATGCTTGACTGCATGTGGCTTGTGGACCATTGTATTTTCATGTGGAGCCTTGTGGTTGCCCAACTATGTTGGAAATCGAGTTGAAGGAAACAGGTTGTCTGGCCTATGCGTAACACTCTCTCCAGGTGAGGGAGGTGGTTGTGGTTGAAGAGGCAGTTTGCTAATCCTGTGAGAAAATCTCTCCAAGTGAGAGAGTGCATGGAGGAAGTAAGAACTCCTGGAAGGGGTCATGTAGCTATCACAAAGCTCGGAGACTTCCAGTCCATTCTTTTGATGAAGCTCAAGACAAGGGAAGTTAGCAGATGAAGGACTGTCTTGGTGACAGTGAAGGTGTATACTCCTGGGGAGGGACAGGCATGTGGAGAATGAGGGTCTGTGAGCAGTGGGCATAAGTGACTCTAGGGAGAGAATCCTTCCTCAATAACTGTGTGTCTTCTCATTGACTTTGCCTATCCTAGGATTCCCTGTCTGGTGGAGCTTAGTCCCAGCTCGGGGGTGACCTACTGCTGAGAGTGATGAGAAACACGGTCTAAGGCTGGGAGGTTCATGGAAGGTCTGCATGCAGTTGGTGGAATTAATACAGTTTCAAATATAAGTATCAATTTGTGCTTAATATTATGTTTTGCATGCCTGTGATGCTTATATGTTATCACGTATTCTGTTGTGCATATGAATTATTTTTAATGTCCTTGATGATGCGAATTAGCAGTAATCCTGTGCTTACTCTGAGTTGTTTAGTTAAATCTATTAATTAGGTTTAATATGCATGTTTTATATATAGAAGTATGAGAATGTTCTGCGTGGTAGCATTTCCTGGTAAGAGGGTTGAGGGCTGGGGATGTTACAGATTTTATTGAGCTGAATTGCCCCAAGGGGAAACCAATTCAGCCTAGCTCTATATTTGTATTCAATATTTAAATTAAACACAGTTTTTTTTAACACCCAGTGGGGAAACTGATTCGACTATATCCTCCATTAAAACTATAAGACAAAAAAGGAAACTATGTAGAGTAATACAAAAATTGACTGTGCTGGGATTAAAAAAGAATGGAACATTTAATAGAGTAAAACATGCATGATGACACTTGTAAGTATGGTGCATCTTAAGGATGAGTGCATGTCTCTTCCACTACAACCATCTAGGTAGATGGAGTAAGAATCGTCTCTGAAGTAGTTGGGATATCAGTTACTTGTCTTGGACTATGCAATGAGCAAAGCATTGTAGCAAGCAGAGATTCAAATTTATCTACGCGATGTTCCATGTGCTCCATCCGAAAGAAGAGGTCCTCCACATCCTGTCTGATTGCAAAGACCAAATTCTATAGTAYCAACATCGTTCCTCTTAATCCAACACAAGAAGCACACTCCGAGGTAGGAGGCTAGTCCACATGAGGCTCTTCCAAATGAGAATGCAGTTTCTTAGGGTCTGCATGAGGTGCTTTCAATTGAACATGCAACTCCTCCACMAAAGCAGAGAAATTATCCTAGGATGGCATGACATTTGAAGGTGGTGAGGGGGMAGAGGGAGGTGGGATCGTCGGGCTAAACAAGGCATGCTGAGAAGATGAGGACATGTCTGTGATTGGACCCAGAGCATAACCTAGAGAATTTTCTGAGAGGGMCAACCACTCCATGCGACATGCTCATGGGGAGGACAATGTTGGGAGACCACTCTTGTTTGATGAGGAATGGAAAAATGAAGGGGCCGAGGAGTTGGGCGATGGAGCAGGGATGGGAAGATGTCGACAGAGAAAAGAAACCTTGTTTTTCAACTAGAGAGGTCCTCTCTTCAGCTTCATGTGGAGCCAAGGCATGGAGAACTGTGAGTGGAGGTGGGGTAGAGACGAGAAAGTGAAAGCAAGAGTGAACAACAGGTAGGATAGCATATAAAAAATGTAGAATATGGGAGAGACAGAATGGTGCGAAGGTTGTTAGGGGGAATGCCATAAAAATAGAGCTGAAGGAGGAGTTCCCATGCACACAGAGGTGACCACCTGCAAAACTCCTCCATCGATTAGAAAAAAGCACCAGAGGGGAGATGCTCATAGTAATGAAGGTTATGAAGTCACAGTAATGAAGGTGATGAATTCGCATTGGGGAGGGTATTAAATGGAGGGGAGGTGGCATACACTAGTCACGTGGTCTATGGAGAGGTGGAAGTCATTGTCATCTCCCATTGAGGTGTGGATGTTTATGGCACCCCATCCGAGGGGCTGTTAGTGTTGAGAKCTCAAGAAATATAGTCTTGGAGGATGGGGTGATCATTGTGGGTGGGAGATATGGAGATGATATCCGATCCTTCTAAAGCCACCCCAATATTGGCTAACTTTTTGGCTCTCTAATTTTCTCTTCGCCGGRCATGCGAAAGAATGACAGATGAGTGAGTCTTAAMGAGAGATGCAATGGCACTTAGTCCTATGTTAAGATGCCAACAAAGGGAGATTTTGTCTCGGTCATCCCTGTTAAGAATTTTTGCGAAAAGGATGAGAATGATTTGAGAGTCCCCCTCAACGATCAACTTATATTGACCGTGTTCCTGAGAAATTTGTAATCCTTTTGTGAGTCCTCAGAGCTCCAATGAATTTTTTGTTTTGTGTCCTATACTCCCCACATAAATACTCATAATGTTTCCTTGGTAGTTTCCGAGTACCACTATGAACCTAGCAGGGTTTGGATTACTTTTGGATGACCCATGAAAATTTATCTTGAAATAACTTGGAGAGGGAGGGAACCAATGCACGGGGTTGTCTACAATATGGAAGCGTTGAAGTTTCCTGGGTGTATGAAGGTTGATGTTGATTCTCCAGCTGTCCAATATGTTCTTTTCTTTGAAAGGGAATGACATGTCCTCCTCTTTCCAAGGCTGCATGTGGATGGTTTCTCTTATGTTTTCATGTATGTGATTCCAAACCTTCTGCCAGGAAAGATGAGTCGAGTAGAAGATCCTTTTGTTACGTTCTTTCCATATCTTCCAGATGATGAAACTTGGAAGTAGCTTTCAGATACGATTGAGAATGGGAGAGTGCAAATTTGAGTCTCGCCATCCTTCTAAGGTTTCCCTGAGGCCTTTTCTATTGTGATCCATGATCCGCATGAGAATGGCACATTGATCCCAAATTTGCGAACTTTAGGAACAAAGGTTAAGCAGGTGATTTTGTGATTTTGAGTCTTCCAGGAATAGAGGGTAGATGTATGGCCCGAAAAAGACTCTTTTCATTAGATTGTCCCAAGTGAGTATGCCTTTATGAGCAGCAACCCAGAGGAAAGTATTAATTTTTGGCCAATGTCGATTTTCCATATTTTCGCCGAGGTGTGCTCTTGTGACAAGAGGTGGGTGGAAATCTTGATGTTATAAGATTATTTGATGGTGAAGGTGCCCCTCGATGAGTGTCCCCATATTATGATTTCCACTCCTTGAATAATTTGCAATTTCATGGAGATTATTAGCTCATTCCAAGGCTGAAGATCCACATGTGCTGGTATATGGAGATCTGTGTGGGTGCACTTCTAGTGGTGCCATTTTTCCCCAAGGGATTTCTCTTGCCAATAGTCTGCGACTGTGATTAGACATGCCTATGTGGTATGTGCTATAAAGTGTTTTGATAAAGGTTGTTTCTCTAGAGAAGGCCATTGGTTATAGGAGTCATGCCAAAAGGAAGTTGTTCCAACATTTCTCACTTCCTAGAAGGCGTGGTCTGCAATTAGGGAGTGGTTTTGCTTGGCAGAATTCCAAATCAAGGATCCTAAAGAGTTTTCATTCTGGCATATTAAGTGATTCTCTACAATGTTTGTAGCATATTTCTTTCTCTAGAGTTGGGCCGAAAGGTCTTTAGGTATTTATAGCCATTGCCACCAGATCTTGGCACCGAGAACTTTATTGAGAGTGGTTGGGCCCTGTAGAGAAAGCCCGCCAGTTAGCTTGGGTCTACATATCTTGTCCCAACCGATTAGTGCCATTTTACGATCATTCTTGGCCCCTTACCAGAGAAATATTTTTTGTAAGGTTTTGATGGCGGTTAAAATGCAACTAGGAGTCACCAATGCTGAAAAGGAGTAAATGGGCATGCTTTGAAGGACCCACTTTTGAAGGATGAGACAACTGGAAATATTGAGCATGAGAAAAGTCCAGGAAGAGATTATTTTATTCAGGGAGCAGAGGATTCCCTCCCAAGAGATGTTTCAAAGAGCTTTGTTTATAAGAAGACTGCTAAGGTATTTCGACGAAAGGGAGCTATGTGTGAAGCCTAGAAAGTTTGTAATGTGAAGTTGGACAGGGATTGGGGTGTTAAAGAAGAAGATATGGGATTTTTCTTGGCTGATGTCCATTCCCGAGGCTTCACAAAAGGTTTGGAGAATAAGTAGGATTTTTAAATATTCTCGAAGAGTAGGGGATCCCAACATTAAGGTTTCATCGAAAAACTCATTGTGTGAAGTAGGGAGATACAATCCATGTAGGGGGAGTCATTTTAGGGATATGTCAGCTATAGATTCTTTAATGCAATGACTTAACACTTCTTCCATAATGATGAAAAGGAAAGGGGGCATGGGGTCCCCTTATTGAATTTCGTGGGAAGGAGGGAAGGGGCAGGAAGGCACATCATTTATCAGAATGGAGAAAAAGGGGAGGATGTGAGATTTAGAATCCAATCAGTCCAGTCAAGGGAAAAAACAAAATCCAACATTATGGATTTCATGTAGGCCCATCTTAACTTGTCAAAAGATTTAGAAATATCTATCTTTAGTAACATACCTCTAGGGCTCGTACTTTGGAGGGAGTGGATGAATTCATGATTAAGGATGACACTGTCCAAAATTTTCCTTCCTTCCACATAACCTAATTTCCCGGGAGAGATGATGAAGGGAAGGAGGGGCTTGAGTCGTCGGGTAATCACTTTTGTTAACAACTTATAAATAACATTGCAGAGAGAAATTGGTCTGAACTTCTTGGGGTGATAGACTTGTTATTATTTGGGAATGAGGGTGAGGAAAGTGGCATTAAGGGCGGGGATAATGTTTCCCAAGATGCAAGAGTCCTCGACTATTTCCCAAACCTCCTCCCATATCATGGACCAAGAGAAGTGGAAAACATCCACCATGAATTCATCTGGTCTCGGAGCCTGACCTTCAGGAGTGTCTTGCAAACCAAGGTCTACTTCTTCAATCGTAATTGGTCTTAACAGAGCTTCATTATGTTTTTGAGTGATGATGTTTGGTATGTGTTGAGTGATATTTTCTATTGGAGGAGTTCTGTCATCGGGGGGCTCAGACAACAGGTCTTTGTAGTATGAGACTAATTCATGCTTTATACTTTCATGTTGTTGTAGCGTTTGACCTTGTTCCATGACCAAGTGAGTGATTTTATTGATGTGTCTCCATTGTATGCTTGCTCAGAAAAAGAAATGTTTGTTTCGTTCCCCCTCTTGAAGCCACTGAACTCTGACTTTTGCCTCCACAAATTTTCCTCTTGAGTTCTCCTTTCCTCCAACTGTTGTTTGACTAAAGTTTCTCTCTCTTTGAGTTCAATCGTCAGCCCCTAATTTCTGATTTGGATTTGGATGAGCTCCATTTGACTATTGATATTCCCTTGAGACTCAAATATGTTGTTGAAGTTATGTTTGTTCCATAGCTTGAGTCATTTCTTGAAATTTTTTAATCTTTGTTGAAATCAAAACATCTTGGAGCCCTATGGGATGGTCGATTCCTTCCACCAGGTTGGGACCAAGGATTGAAACTATGGATGCGTGAGCCAAAAGTGCTTGAATCTAAAAGGCTTATGCCCTGAGGTGCCTACAATATCTAGTGAGATTTGGATCAGCTAGTGACCAGAGTGATATGTGTCTAGGATGTTGGCAGTCAAGGAGAGGCCATCTAGCAAGAGGGATTCAGAGACGAGGAAATTATCAAGAAGACATGCTAACTATTTGGATCCTGAGCATAGGTTCGTCCAGGTAATGCGATCATTTTGGTTTTCCATGTCTATAAGACAAATCTTGTCAATTAGTTGTTGAAGGATCCTACTTTTTGTGTCAAGTCTACGAGGTCCCCCTCATCTAGGTTTCATATCATATTAAAGTCACCGCCCAATATCCATATATGGTTTTTTGTGAGGGTAGCTTGCCATTCTATATTGTGAATGAAATTTAGTTTTTCCCCCTAAGAGGATGGGCCATAAACATTGGTGAGGTGTCCTAGCTTATTTGAGCCAATAAGCCCGTAATTCGTTGAAATTTTCCATTTAGTGGAGAAGAAATTATCCAAAATAAAATATCTAGGGTTCCATAGGATGTCCAAACCTCCAACCGCACCTATGGAGTTCATTATCATTATTTTCCCTGTTTTCCATCATTTTGAGAGGATTTGAGTCATTTCTTCTCATGCACATTTTGTTTCTTGAAGTAGAAGAATGTTTGGTTGTTCTACTATGATATGATCTCATAGAAGCCTTTGTTTTCTATGAGCGTTCAGACTGCATATATTCCAAGAGATGAGCTTCATGATGATGATGGGGAGGGGAGAGGGGGAAAGCTATCATAGATGAGATGTATCTGACTTGAGTTTACCATGAAGTGGTCGATTTCCTATATGATCTTTTGGGTTGATTTCCTCCCTCTTCTATTTTCCTCCTTCTGAGTCGTGCATGATTCTTTTTGTGGGATGCTTTGGATGCCCAAACCCGAATTAGATCTAGTTGTAAAACTCATTGAGGAGTTGAGAAATACCTTGTGTACTTTGTGCAGCTTGTCCAGAGGGATAGTATACAACTCCTTCTTGCGGTAAGACTATTCTAGATGGTCGAAGTTTATTCCCACGAGGTCGTGTTCATCCAGGTCAATTTCAGTATCTTTGTCTTTAGGTTTGGAGGTGCCTCCAGCCTTGGCATGTGGGGGGAGTATCGACGGAGTTGTTCCAAAACTAGGGTGTTTGTTGCGATGCCTTTGGTGTTGAATTTAGTTACAGTTTCTTGAGGAGGTATCTATGGCTCATCCATATCTTCAGGATTTTGCTGCAGGATATCAAAGGAGTTATTGGAGGATGGCTCCTTGTTAGCAGTTGGGGTTGTTTTCCTAGTTGTTTGGTGTTTCCTTCCAGCCACATGGGTGAGTCCATCCCTTGGTATGTTTTCTTCTGGGTTATCGTCTTTTCCCGTGGCACTCAGAGGAAATTCTGTGAAGAGATTCCCATGTTTGTGGAATTTTCTACACCAAAAGGGTATGTCCTCATAATCAATGGTTTGAGACCAGTATTTATCATGATATTCGAGGGTGATGGAGCTAGGGAGGGGATTTCAGATATTGAGATAGACACAAATACAAGCATAAGATGTATGCCTTCTATGTTTGGTTTCTTCAGAGGACTTGACATAAGCCCCAACGATGTTTCCTATGATTTTTGGGATCTCTTTAACCAGAACTCTTATGCCAAATAATATAGACACATTCATACCAATCCATGTGCAAAGTATTCTTCTTAGGGATAAATTTTTCCATCCAGAATCACAAAAAGAGGTCATCTCAGTGGAAAAAATCTGGTCCTCCATCAAATATGTGGTTTTTATCCTTTAGGTTGTGGAATATGATGGTGAAGAATATTTTTGAGCATATTTGTAGGTAATAATTTCCTTTGGGCTTCCACCAGTGGTGTATCCATTTAGAGAGATCTCATTCAGAGGGTTGAAGTCCTAAGAATTTTCCCACCAATGCATAGTCCCTCATGTATTGCTTTTGTTTCTCAATTATGGGTTTGTTGATCACATATTTCGGTGTTGATGGTGCTTGAGGGATACATTTACCAGGTTCCCATGGATGATTTTTTTCATTTGGACTGTTCTATTGTTAATCTCCATTTCTTTTCCTTTCACATCGCCTTCAAATAAGATCTGTGAGTGTTGGTCCAACGGTGGTTCAAAGGAGGGTCAATGAAAGCCACCRCCTATGTTCTCTTGTGAAATATMTTGACTGTAGAAGGTGCATCATGGCCCTCCCTTGTTTGGAATCATGGCTTGCCTGGAAGGGGTGGCGGGATAAAGCAGGGAGTCGAGCTCAAAATCCCTAAACCCTAGCAGAGCCGTGCCTCCTGAATTCTCTTTCATCATGTTCAAATAAAAAAATGAAAACATAATAACTTAATTAGAATTGTTGTAATCTAACCTATTTAAATCTATCCTTTGTGCTATATATAGTTAATACATTAAAACATTTCTAAAATGCATGTATAAGAAACTTTGCTACTAATTTCACTTTTTTTGACATGAGTACTCTATTTTAGATATACTAAAAAATAAAGTACTTAATTAAGAGTACTTTACTTTATGGAAAAAATTATATAACATGACCTAAAATCAACATCAACATAAGCATATAAATTAAGTACATCAAAATCTACAACAACATCAACATATAAATTAAGTACATCAACATGAATAAAAAAAATATTATATATATATATATATATATATATGAACAAGTAAAGTAACTTCTATACTGTACATATCTAGTCAACAAAACAAATAATTGTTATAACTAAATATCTAGTCATATTCTCTCATGAGAAGATTTTTGTTGAGGAATAGGTGATGCACCTTACTCATTCGGGTGAGGTTAAGGAGGAGGAGGAGGAGGAGGAGGAGTTATTGAAGCAGAAGCACGATCACCACCTTGATCAATATCACCACCCTTATGAACATCACCACTAGGAGGATGAGGAGGAGGTACTAAAGTAGAAGTGCCATGATCACATGCACCCTGATCAACATCAACACCTAGAGGAGGAGGAGGTATTGAAGCAACAACACCATGATCGCCACCCTCGTGAACATCAACACCTGGAGGATGAGGAAGAGGTACTAAAGTAGAAGTGCCATCACCACCCTCATCATCATAAGTACTGGAGAACATGCCATCCCTCATCCCTACCGGTAACATGGCAGATCCAACAATATGATGCATAAGAGACATCATATTGCATGGAAATTCCATTTGGAGATGCAAGAGATCAAGGCCATCCTTGATATCTTGCATCTACACAGGGCAGACTCCCGTGCCAACCAAAATTGCAAGAGATTAGATTCAACCGATGTCTCACATATGGACCAGGTGAAATAGTGTGCCAACTAAAACTACAATCAACTTGTCACACACCTCCATCCTATATCTGAGATCGGGCCTACATCACATGTCAGGTGGTATATGTGGCTGAGGACCCTGACTTATCGCAGCCTTAGCCATCTCCTCATCTACACCAGGTGGTGGGGAAGGAGGAATGTCCCCAACAAATGTGGCAACATCTACAAAATATAACACAAGTTAATAATTAGTCGACAATTTCATTAAAAAATTTAAAAAAATACGTTAAAGAACATGCTAGAATAAAATCTATTTGAATTAAGTAAGACATCAAAATTAAAGTAAAAGATTAATTTAAATCTTACCTTGATCATTTGGTGGCTCATCCATTGTGAAGACGATGTTGGTATATCCTCGCATAAGGGAATGACACCATCATGAACACTTGATCCACCTCACTAGCTAATAGCTTAAGTGCCTCCCTAGAAATACTAATTGGAAAATAGACCATGCCCCTCTTGGGCATCATCTCTCCCCACATGTGCATCTGCACCTTGGTCATCGACCTAGGAGGTCGATGAGGAAAACTAGGTCTCATTTCTGGAAACCTCTCAAAAAAAAAAACAAAATAACTCTAAAGAAAATACGAAGTGTTCCCTCCCATATATCATAGCACGAAATTAATCCAGTGCTACAAAAAACTACCTCAAGAAAATTGTAGACCACCTAATAAGTCGTTCCCTCTATATCAAATAATCAACATAATATAAAAGCGTGCAACTAATGCGCTGACCATCAACAGTAAAGTGTTAAATGGTCAACAATAACAATGAGAGGCACTTAATGTCCTCTGCACCGAATGGGTTGATCTGTAACTTCCCACCAACCACCTTAAAATCACCAAGAGACGGTATATCATGCACAATATACTTATGATAGTAGGCAAGTTGAATCTCAACTGCAACACCCACTTGGACATCAGGAAAATGGGGAAAATTCTCCCCTCTCCTAGATAGCCCAGTGATAAAATAAATATCCTCCTCAGTGGGATAGTACCACTGATGAGGAACGACTCTGAATGCTTGTTGATGGGAATCTCATCGATGGATCAACTACACAAGAATGGAAAAATTCCCCTTCAGGAATGTGTCCTCCTCATAGTACTTGAGGAGGCCTAGATTCCTCAATAGGACCCACATAGCTGTAGTACTAGGCCAAAGGTAAAAATCCCTCTCCCTCTCTCTAGCCTCCCATTCCCAAACCATATTGTACTAGTCCACTCTCTATTGTTGTTCATCGATGCGTTGACGTCTCTGCATAATTAACATATCAATTACATCAGCATCATACATAAAAACACAACTTTTTTTTAGTAAATGAGAAATTTATTTTAAAATATGGAAACATAATTTTTTTTCAAAAAAAATAAATTAACCTTTGGTGCACCTGCAAAATAGTAATGCACCGCCCATGGTGCACACACATATCTTATGCACCGCATGAAAAATGTAATTTATTTTCGGGGGTACATAGCAATTATCAATGCACCGAGCACCCCATTGTATACAATGCACCGTGAAAGCACGGTGCATCTAGATACTAGGACACCCTGGTGGGTTCCTTTCATCATGACACATCTCTTAAAATAGACACTCATTTTATACGGTGTGTCGTATCCATGGTTGTGCACCAGTCCATTTTGTATAATCCATGCATTGATTGAAAAATAAAATAATTTCCATGGTTAGTAGTTTATTGTGTACGTACCAGTGCATTAACAATCAAGGATGCACCACTTGAACATTTATCTCTTTTCAAAGGTGCGCATATTTTTATGAATGCACTGGTGCATATATTTTTATGAACGCACTCGTGCATTCACTATAAACAACAAACAATTTAATGGAAACGATTTATTTTCTATGGTGTGTCATTTATTATGAATGCATCAATGCATTCATTATAGACAACACACTGATGTGTTTATAATGAACGCACCATCGAAAATAAATAGTTTCCATTAAACAATGCATATAGTTTTATGAATGCACTGGTGCGTTCAATATAAACAATGCACAGTTTAATGGAAACTAATTTTTTTCGACGATGTGTCATTTATTGTGAATGCACCGGTGCATCGTTTATAAGTATGCACCGGAAGTAATGAACTATACATTTTCAACGCTCCCTTTACAATTGAAAAACAATCCAAATTTTACTCAATTTCTCTATTTAATTTGGTAAAAATACAATGTACGATGAAATAAATAATTTACCCAGACATTTTCTCGTCAAGGAGGCATGGCTGGGATGTAGTGAAAAAAATGAAATTTCCCCACCATATAGAAAAATTGGAATCCCACGAACTGAGCACTGAATGGAGAAAAAACAAGAAACAGAAGCATCGACGACAGTGCACTTCAGTTGGGAAAAAGCGACACCGGTGCTTGAGAGCTTCTTTGCATTGGAAATGGTAAAAATGGTTTTTTACCGTTGTTTTTTTATTTACTTACCCATGTTTCGTTGTGCTCGCATTAAGTGCATTGATGCTCACCACTACAAAAAATGCACCATTATTTTTAAAAAACCCTGTGACGGTGCACCATATGGAATGCACCAGTGCTCCGAGAGGACAAAGACACAATGTTATGCATTTAAGAAAAAGACGCAAAGACTGTGCACTTTTTTGTTGCACACTGATGCACTCGTTTCGTGTGCACTCGTGCTCGTGAGCTTCTTTTATACGATGTGCACCGTTTCTTTTTATTTTTTTTAAATATCTATGCAATGGTTCATCATTGTCTATTTGCATTGGTGCCTTGATTTCTGGTGGTGCACTGCTGCAAACAATGCACTATTATTTTCCCTACGACGATGCACCATTTTGGAATGCACCGTTGTTTTGATGGACAATGACACACCGGTATGTATTTTTAAAAGGAAAAACGTGAAGACAGTGCACATGCTTGTTGTGCACCGGTGCATCTATTTCATGTGCACCGGTGCTTGCAAGCTTATTTATATGATGCACAACGTTTTTTTCTTTTTTTTTTAAATAACTCTGCAGTGGTGCACCATTGTCCATTAGCATCAGTGCATTGATTTCTGGTGGCGTACCGGTGCAGTATAGTCTTATAAACTCATTGTTAAAAAAAAAATTCTAAAACATCCACCCGCGCACCTCCGTTAATGACCTCCACTAGAAATAAATTTTTGGGCTATTTTTATAAGGGCTTTCGCAAAAACCTCCAATATAGGTTCTTTTCCTTGTTATTTTGAAAGAGTATCTCAAGATCTAGAATGCTAGATTTGAGAGAAAGGAAACAATGATTAGAAATAAAACAACAATATATAATGACCTCATAACATTGGTAGATGAATATTCCAAAACAATTATTAGGTTACACTTGTTTCATAATGCAATGATATATTTACACTTGAAAATTGATGAGAATTGAAGAGAGGTTCATTAACGATAATGAAAGTGCATGAAATGCATCTATTGGAAAGAGTAGTGCGTATCAATCTTGACCTACATTCATGCCTTGAAATAGTTCAAAGCAACCAAAATATGTGCATATATGGTCTATGAAGAGAAGAACATGCAAAGGGAACATATCAAAATACTTGAATCCTTATGAGCAAGATTTCAAATGAATTAGCAAGTGAAGAAGTTGTGGAAAGCATGTTGATTTCTCCGTGTAACTAGTTTGACAAACTGGAAATCTCATTTGAGCAACGCAAGGAACAAGTCATCAAGTAAGAAAACTTAACATTAGTGCAATTCATAAATTTGATGAAGCCACCCTTAATGAATATACTATACTTCCTACTAAGGCGAAGGACTGTATTTATTGAACTAAATTAGTAAGAATATTAATATAGATCTTAGATGAGTGAGTCTTGAATGAATTTTCACCCAATTTGGAAAATACATGTTAAGCATGGCTAATTCGATTATTAGTTTATTTCTAATACTAGTCATCTAGGGTATCCAAATAGTTGGAGAAGTTGGAAGCCTAAGGGTCATAGACAAATTTTATAAATAGAACCATTGAATTCAAGCAAATAGTCCTTTCTTGACATTCTAAGTTATCTTTGTATGTTAATAAAGAAATCATTTTTATACAATGTTTATACTCTTGTGGAGTTGTGTTTGATTGTGGACTAGTGTCTCCTCTATGAGTTTTCTTGGTACTTGTGGGTGTGAGCATTATAACTTGTGCACTATTTTCCTCTTATAGTGCTTATTCTTGCTTAGCTTAAGCTAGCTCACGAACATGTGATACAAGGAGATTTTTGGTATCTTGTGGACTATTGTCAATTTATGAAAACCTCTAATCATCCATATGCATAAGCCCTAGGTTATTCTCTTAGATCATATAAATAATCTTATTTCTTTTCATCTTAATGATATTATGATAGGAAAATGTTCTTAGTAATTGGATTACTAGTCTCTAAGAGGGAGTTGAGGTGCTCTAATTATAATTTATTTCTGATAACAATGATTGACTATTCTCTCTATTATCAATTAGATTGACTATTCTCCCTATTTTCAATTATATTAACCATGCTTGTTACAACTCCTCTCCTCCCATAATTATTTAGATGCATTTATATTACTAGTTGTATTGTATGTTAACTCTATTTCATTTAACTCATATGTAAATTACTATAGCTTACAACTCCTCTCCTCCCATAATTATTTCGATGTATTTATATTACTAGTTGTATTGTATGTTAACTCTATTTCATTTAACTCATATGTAAATTACTATAGCTAAGCTATAATGGAAGGACTTGTCATTTCAACAAAGAGAGATATAATTGAACCCTTTTGCAAAATATGTTTATGAAGTTGACGAGGATCATTTTTCACCACAACCAAAAATGAATGATTAAACACTATTGTTTTGTAAATTCTCATATAATAACCACCAAAACATCAATCAAATGCGCATATTGATTGTTATTCGGTTAAGAGGTTCAATTATTTCAATTGAACAGGCACATTGATGGTGAAGAAATAGATGTCTTGTAGTTCCTACTCTGATTAGTGACATCTCTCCGTGGAAAAAATGGAAATAGTAACTAACATCTATGCCATGATGTTGTTTTGGTTGTTAAAGTGATACGTAATGACATCTCTGTGTGTAAAAATGGGAATAGTAACTAATAGTCCAGCCATTTAACATGGCATTTTTTCTCTCGTCATTTTACCATCGATTGATTAATTTAAAAATTTTCAATAAATATAGGGAGTAGGCTAACTGGATCAATTTTTTCTTTATAGTTATTTTTTTTTTATAGGTTTTTTGCAGTCAGTTTATAAATTTCTATCCAATTTAAAATTCTATTGATTTTTTGAGCACTTGGATTGGTTTAAAATGGGGAAAACCCTTTAACGTAAGATTTTGAAATGCATAGAACTTTGATCTATATCCTCAAACTACCCCTGAAAATTTGACCAAATTCAAATCAGTTTTTTAAACTGAAAAACACAACTCAAAATGGAAAATTACTCCAGAGTTAGCCAACTCCATAAATATACGTCCCTCAGTGAAAATAACATATATGCCATGATCTTTTGGTATCGATCGTTTGACCAATTGGTGTGAAGTACCTTCAAAGCTACTTCAAATAGATTTAAAGCTTTTAACAATTGACTGAAGTAGGCACAACCGCATTGAGTCCGTCCAATGGCTCTCGTGTCATCATGCAAAACTAGAGGACGCAAATGATATTGGGGTCTAAGTTTCCATCAGCAATGATAACCTGAAAGTCGTACAATCATGGCAAATTCTCTTCCTTCCCCACGTTACACGTAAGACTGTGATTGCCCACATGCAGTTGGTAACCGCCCAATTGATTCTAAATAAAAAAACCCTAAAGGAACCTACATTTTACCTTTGAATTCAGTGTGAAGTAACTCCAGATATATCTGATATTCCCACAGCAGTGGAGAGTTATTCCCATGACTGATCGATTCCATATTATATATATCGATAGATTGAGATTGCATGTGTGGGTTGCTGCTCACAGAAAGTGCAGTAAAACCATCAAATGCCCCCTGTCCATTGAGTGTTCCAGGTATCAGCTCATGGGTTTCATGGTCGGACGGATATCCTCGTTGCGAGAGGGATTATCAGTGCTTTTGAGCAGCAGTGACCAAATTCCTTTTTCAAATCTGTAGGTTCACCTGAGTTTGGAATTCATGGAGATCTGGGTTGGCCATCGAATACGTTATAATGCGCACAATGGGCAGCATCGCTATCGCCATCATCATTCCAGAAGTCAGTCTTTTTCGTCTGCTCTTCTCGATGCAATTTGTAAGTCGACCGAAGACGTGGAAGAAACGGTGGCGTACAAGAAGAGTGGCAATCGTCAAGAAACGAGAAATGTCGAGGCCGAGGATAAAACACTGATGAGGAATTTGAATTATAAAAGCTTTTCCAGAGTCGAAAGACAATGGGACGAGGATCATCCTGCATGGACGAATAAGGAGAAATTAATGCGTGGAAGATCGACCAAGGTCAGTTTTTTCAATGCTGAAAAATATGAAGCGGAGGCTGCATATACGAAGAGCAGATCAGAATTGCATCCCTCGTTCCAGTCTAGTATGTCATCTGCAGTATCGTGTTCGTCTGTTTATACGAGTGATTCCACCTCCAACTGCCCATATTTATCATCAGATGCGGAATCCTCTTACAAACATACTTCTTCTATTCCTACTGCTAAAACAGAAAAGCATTCCGATCATGTGGGTTGTAAAGACAGAGCATGCAAATGGGCTGTTGGTGGAGAAGGCTCTCGAGATTTACATGAAAAATCATCCGTTCGAGATGGGGCTTTTCGAGCTATTGACAAACATTTCATCCCGGCAGATCATCATGCTAAGATTAAGTCAAAGTCCAAAAGTTGTAAGGATTCTAAGAAGCCCAAGCACCCAATCTCTCCCGGGAGCAAGCTCGCAGGTTTTCTGAATTCGCTGTTCATGGGTGGTAGTACCAAGAAGCCAAAGCTTTCGTCATCTTATTCTGTAACTGACTCCAATTCACATCATTCTTCTGAGAGGAAACCCACCACTGACTCATCTTCTTCTTCAGTTCAATCCAGGCCATGCTTGAGTAAAACATCCAGAGGGTCGAAGAACGTGGATGGGGTGAGAAGGTGTGTAACATTCTACCCAACAAGCGTAATTGTGGATGAGGACTCTCGCCCCTGTGGGGAGAAGTGTCTCCACGGAATGGAAAATCCAGCCCCTCATCCAAATCCTTCTAATTATCAACAAATTAGACATCCATCTACAGATGCCCACAAGCTTCCACTTCTCAGCAAAAAATTGAAACATCGAAGTCTTGAGAAGGACAGCCATGCTGTAGCAGCAGCAGCTAAGAGCATAATTACCGAGGATCAGAAAACAAATAGCATTATCGAACCTGCAGTAGTTAGGGATCTTGACAGAAAAGGCGAAGACGGGGAGGAAGACGACGATGGCAGTTGTTCAAGTTCTGACCTGTTTGAACTGGAGAGCTTGGAAGCAATCGACATGAACGTGTACGAAAAAAAGCTCCCTGTGTAAAAGAGTAGTCATTTGTAGACCAATAAAGCCATTGCCAAGACAAGGTTAATTGTGTGATAATGCATACTCTGTAACCAGCACTACAGTAATCTTTACTTATTTCGTTGCAAGTTTGATGATTGTAGACGCTCAAATCCATAGTATAATATGAATAAATTGCTCTTCAGTGGCTTATATGTAACCGTCTTAACTGATGGAACTTGTCTTATGGATGGTCTGAGGCTGGTTATGGATATTCATTCTGATAAATATTAGAATGCTAAGTTGTAAATATAATTGTGTTATTGGTTATGTGGTTCTTGGGTCAAATCCTTGACTAGCTATATGGGTAAAATTATTGATTAGTTATATGGTGGATATTATTGGACTTCAATCCATGTGCCCATCAGATTAGGCCACGTTTACTGTAATCAAAGTCATGGTTTACTCAGTTTACCATCTCCATGCATCATGAGAAAGTACCGAAAAGATTTTAGGTTTTTTTTAATGCATAGTTGTATTTGGTAATCCACTCAAGAGCGAGCAACCCATCCTTATAATGTAACTAACTCGGTGGAATGAGGGATATCTGGAACATCTAGTTCTTAACACTCCTAATGCTTGTCATTCTATACTGCAAACTGAATGCTGAAATAGGCATCCCTCTGCCGAAAACTACCAGGCCCTTAATTGGGAAGCCCACTGGACCATTATCTACTACCTATGCAGGGTACTCTAAAAGATGTAATTAAGTTAACAGTGATCATGCCTGAACTTATTGAATAATCGCAGACCAATCTGCAGAGGAGATCTTGATTTGTTTTGAAGGTAATCATCGCTGATTAAAGCAGGCTGTAAGCTGCCTAATAAAGAGTAAGGCAGCTATAACCTTAATGAGAAGTAGTTCCTTAAATTTGCAAACTCTTTAAAATTGGAATGTTTCTTATGACAATTGTTTGAAAGGGATAATGCCCCGATCACATAAATGTAAGAGACTCGAGAGGGACTTATAATATCCTGCATTGCATTAAAAAAGCTAGGATTTTCACTGACTAGTCGACAGTTTACAAGAGTTGTGTCTATAATCGTTAAGTAAAGTAAAGCCTCTTGCTAGTGATAACTAGTGACGACCAGAGAATGGGGCAGAGACAGCACACTTACAAAGCCTGCTAAATATGGGTAGATATCAACACACTTAAGCCCACTAAATATATCGGTGACAGTGGGCTGATTCCTTTACATTGATATTGAAATAGACCTCATGATACTAGGATGGATCTACAGGTATTAGTCCTATAACCTTAAAACAGATCTAGAAGTGTTATACAATCTCATCAAACACGCTATGTACAATACATGAAACATTATTTAAGATCTATAATTTGAACAAGCACATACATGTATGTGTAATGCACTAATTTATACAACAAACATAACAAGCAATTTTTCATTAAAGTTGTTA
>JASDQU010203783.1:34463-45040 GCA_032191745.1 Picea mariana
AAACCAGCTAATCACTAAATATTGTCTAACCTTCAATAGCTAATTAAGAAATTTTATAACTATGCGATTTATGAAACATTACTTTGGAGATTATAAAAGAAAAATACACCCTTCAAAACAATGGTGCATCATGTATATAATTAAAACTTCTAGACCAAACCCCTTATTTGTGCTAGTTTCACCTCCGAGTTATAGTGCCATGAGTTGCTTCATGCTCAATAGTTTTTCCATCAGGACAAACCTGGAGAAGACAACAAAATCCAAGATTATTCAATGGACATATTTAACCTCCAAGATATTCCTACTCAAGATAATAGATCACTACATTGGACAATCTAGATATTAAATAAAATATGTATTTAAAAAAATTTATTCAACTGCAATTATTTACTATACGTTAAGATGCACTAAATTGAGAATGTCAGAACATACCTTGACAATGCTTACAAGCACCTTATCAGCCTTTTTTTGGAGTAGCCCCTCATCATCCTAGATTCAAACATCGACTTACTCACTGAGAACAAACTACAAATGTGATAGTTATAGAACTAGAAATAACTCCTGAATGGGCTCCTCTTGGTTTCAAGAATAATTTATTGGAGCCGTCTAATCTTGCAGCAAACCTCCCTTGATCTGACGGAGTAACAACGAAGTCAACATTGGCTTTGCTGTTGCTCCAGTGGATCGAGAGAGGTTTGGTCCAAGATTAGCCAATTCCTAATTTATTCTCTACTAAACAGGGCCAACCACGTGAAGGTGGAAGCTCTTATGGCCCCTCCCCCCCCCTCACATCACTCTCAATTCCCCAATACTCAATCTAACTGATATATTTAGGGTAAAAATTGAAGTAGATAGAAATTTAATATTTTTTCTCACAATATGCTTACTACAGATCAGATCTAAACATAAGTGTAAAAAGCAGATAATAGAAATATAACAAAAATTTTCAAATCACATCAATAAGATAATGACGCAGCCGCAGCCACAGGCACGTCCGCTTCACAGGATCTTCTCTTTCCTCGGCCCGAATAACTCCAAGGTTCTTCTATTTCCCTATCGGGAAATCCGCACCCACAGATCTCCTTGCGCGACTTCCCTCCCTTTACTTATCGGGAAATCGAAACTCGTGACTTCGCGAGTTCAGTGGTTGACCTTTGGGTTTACAAATCCACGAAACCCGATACCTAGTCAACGCTGACTTCCTCCTTTGCTTTGTCGGGACTTTCTTTATCGGGATTTCGACACTCGCAATGTCGAGCAACTCGATTCTCCGACTCCCGATAACCGATACGCTGAAACTCTGATGAGCTCACGGCTTTGACTTTTCAATGGTCCCATCACCTCGTCGGGATTTCGGAATTCGCGGGATCGCGAATCCTGATGTCAATGGTTTCGGGACTTTACTTTTCCCGAACTCCGATACGCGTGCCACCTGTTCTCCACTCGCCGACTCCGCTGTGACCCACGCACTTTCTCCTGTCGGAATATCACGTTTCGTGATTCCAAACTGCAAGAGTATCCTGTCTCCAAGATCTCTGATATGCCGAACTCCGACTTCACCAGACCTCCTGACACGCGTTCCCACTGATGGACGGTTCTGATCTGTTAGGATATCACGGATCACAATATCGCAATTCCTGCTATAATAATTTGGAACCTCGACTCACGAAACCCCGATCCACGACATGCGCGTGAATCCAACGACCCTCGTGGTCCTGATCAACGACTCTGCTCCTCCTGAGCTTTAGACCCTTTTGACGTTCTTGCCATAACCTCCTTGCACCTCCGCAAGATCTAATGGCCCTCGGAACTTCGCGAAATCTCCTCAGAGGATTTCGACTATCCGTTCTTCCTTTCATAATCCACGAAATGACTAAGTGTTCCTCTGTGGAACCCGTCCACTTGCGCGTGACTTGCGGTGCTTCTTGCAAGCCTTCCAGGTACAACTTGTCCTCGATGTTCTTCAACGAGCTCAGAGGCCTATCCTTCCTGAGATTTTCCCATAGCTGTTGGTCTTTAGAAAGGAAACCCCCTTGCATGCACTCCTTGTGGCAAACCTTTCAACAACTGTCTAAGTGTTGAAGTTTCTGGACTCTGCATACTCCTGCAGTAGCAGTCTCTTAACACTTCACTCAGGTTCGCAACCCTGAGAATTTTACCTGGCCTGCGCACTCCTTACACGGCTCCCCTGTGCCCAACTGCACCTTCTGGCTGAATGAGAACAAAAGTTACTCTATCTGAACCCTCTGTCAACGCACTCCTTGCGGACACTTCAACTGCACTCCTTGCAGAAATATTTGGCTCAAATAGAGAAACAATTGAAACTCATTCCTTCACCCTTTCAAATTTCAAACTCAACATGAAATCACATACACAACAACAAAACAAATGCATAACAGGAAGCAAACATTCATGAGCATATCAATATCAAATACACAGAGAATAACACAAACCATGAATTTGAATCAAAGCTTTCTTCTATTAACTCAAATATCGGTACATGGATGTTCTTCATACAGTTCTCTGCATGCTCTTCTACTTCTTCTCCTCCAGAATAATATTACAATGCACAATGAGGGTGTCTATATCCCATTTCCCTCTTGCGCTCTAAACCTATCAAATCTAGAATTAAATTTCTATCTACTTGCATTAATTATCTTAAATGCCGTCTATCTACTAAGGACGAGAGCTATCCGATCAAGGTCCATTTACAATATACAAGTGCGCCTCATCTTAATGGATCATTTAAGATTTGCGCAACAATGCCAAAGTGCTTCCAAAATTTGTGCTGGACGCCTTCCAGCTGTCTTCCGCTTCCGCGCTGGCTCGCTTGATGTATTTGCGATGCTCCTGCATCATACTCCCTCGCTTGAAAAATTTCATGGGCTCCTGTCCATGAGCTCCTGCACGGTTTGTCCATGCTTCTGTATTTTTGCTTCGCTCTCCTAGCTGGCATCTTCAACTGGATGGTTCTTCCACTTGACCAGATACTCAAAATATTGTTTCCTTCTGGTTTTCTTGTCCACTCTCTTGTCCAGTATGCATTCCATTTGTCGTTTCTCTGCAACTGGCATCTGCTTCGTCCAGTGGATAACTGGCTGCTCACCTCCAGTCTCTGCTTCTCCAGCCCTGTATGGGTATAAATCTGTGATATTGAATATCGGAGATATTCCGATCCCATCCGGCAACTCGACCTCATAAGCATTTTCCCCGAATTTTCTCAAGACCTTACATGTCCCGATTTTCTTCATCTTTAGCTTGTTGTATGTTCCCCTCGGGAACCTTTCCTTTCTCAGATGTGCTAGAACCAGATCACCAACCTCAAACTGAAGTCGTCTTCGATGCTGATCTGCTCTGCGCTTATATTCTTGGCTTGATTCCAGCAACAGCTCCTTCACCCTGCTGTGAAGTTCTTTTATCGCCTCAGCGAACTCTTCTGCACTAGCGCTGCTAGTAGCAGTCTGTTCTGAATCCCTTAGTTCAGAAACTCCTCTCAGCTGCATCCCATAGACAATCTGAAATGGACTCTTTCCTGTACTCTGATTTACTGAGTCATTGTATGCAAACTCTGCCTGTGGTAATATATTGTCCCATTGGCTGTGGTGCTCTGTTACCAAGCTTCTCAGCAAGTCTCCCAGACTTTTGTTCACCACTTCTGTCTGTCCATCCGTCTGAGGATGATAAGCCGAACTAAATGCCAAGTTAGTTCCCAGCTTCCTCCATAAGGTCCTCCTAAAATGCCCTATGAATTTAGTGTCTCTGTCCAAAACTATACTTCTCGGCAAACCATGAAGTCGAATGACTTCTTTGAAAAATAGATTTGCGATGTGAGTCGCATCGCTAGTTTTCTGGCATGGGATGAAATGTGCCATCTTAGAAAACCTATCCACCACCACAAAGATTGAATCAACACCTCTTTGTGTTCTCAGCAACCCCAATACAAAATCCATGCTAATCGCATCCCATGGCCTTTCGGGTATGGGCAATGGCTGATAAAAACCTGCATTCTGCTTCCTTCCCTTCGAATGCTGGCAAACTCTACATCTGTCAACGAATCTCTTGACATATGCTCACATTCCCGGCCAAAAATATGACTCATTCAGCTTTGCAAATGTTTTGTCATGGCCAAAATGTCCTGCCAATCCTCCACTGTGTTTCTCTTTCAACAGATTCTCCCTCATGGAGCATTTCGGAATACACAGTTGATTGCCTTTGAACAACAATCCTTCCTGGATCATATAATCTATCCAAGGGCTTTTATCTCTGAGAAATGGATTCTCAGCTGCTTCATACGCTTCTGCAAAATTTGGATCTACTGCGTACATGTCCCTGAGATCATCAAAACCCAATGTTTTGACTCGGAACTCCTGCAACAGCAAACACTTCCTGCTCAAAGCATCAGCCACTTTGTTAGCAGTACCAGAAATGTGTTTAATCACAAATGTGAAATTCTGCATATACTCAACCCATTTGGCATGTTTCTGGTTCAACTTCTCCTGTTGAGTCACAAACTACAGTGCATGATTATCGCTGTACAATACAAATTCCTTCGGGATCAAGTAATGCCTCCATTTCTTCAGTGCCTGGATGATGGCATAAAATTCTTTATCATACGTGGAGTATTTCAGTTTCGCCTCATCCAGCTTCTCGCTGAAATATGCGATCGGTCTGTCTTCCTGACTCAAGACCGCTCCTATGGCAAACCCACTTGCATAACATTTCACTTGAAATGTTTTCAGGAAATCCGGCAACACCAAAACCGGTTGTTCCGTGATCTTCCGTTTCAACAAATTGAAACTCTTCTCAGCCTCTGTTGTCCAGTGAAAAGAATTATGCCGCTTCTTCACTGTATCCATCATCGTTGCGCTAATTCCACTGAAAGTCCTGATGAATTTATGGTAGAAACTAGCTAAACCATGAAAACTTCTCACCTCGAATACATTCCTCGGTGATGGCCAATTCTTGATCACTTCCACCTTATCCGGATCCATCTTCAACTCATTAGTCGAAATAACAAACCCCAAGTAAATTTGCTCTGTCTTCATGAATGAGGACTTCTTCATATTAATCAATAGCTTCTCCTGCTGTAGTTTCTTCATCACTGTAGCCAAATGCTTGAAGTGTTCTGCCACTGATTTATTGTAAATCGGTGTGTCATCCAAATATACGATAACAAATTTCCCGATGAACTCTCTCAGGACTTCGTTCATCAACCTCATAAAGGTACTCGGTGCATTCGTTAAGCCAAACGGCATAACAAGCCATTCATACAGTCCTTTGTTGGTTTTGAAGGCTGTCTTCCACTCATTGCCTTCCCTCATGCGAATCTGGTGATATCCGCTCTTCAAATCTATCTTTGAAAAGTACCTTGCTCCGCTCAAGCAATCCATCAGATCATCCATCCTCGGCAATGGAAACCTGTACCTAATGGTTATATTATTAATCGCCCTCGAGTCGGTACACATCCTCGAGCCTCCATCTTTCTTCGGACTGAGTACTGTTGGAACAACACATGGACTCAAGCTTTCCCTGACCAATCCTTTGTCCAACAACTCCTGGACTTGCCTTTTAACCTCCTCATTCTCCTGTGGCGTCAATCTGTACGCGGCTTTGTTTGGCAAACTGGCTCCTGGTATGAAGTCAATATGATGACTCACACTCCTGACCGGTGGCAACGAATGAGGTAGTTCGTCCACTATGATGTCAGCAAACT
The DNA here is from genome assembly GCA_032191745.1 of Picea mariana. Classification (NCBI taxonomy): domain Eukaryota; kingdom Viridiplantae; phylum Streptophyta; class Pinopsida; order Pinales; family Pinaceae; genus Picea; species Picea mariana. Next base: position 40,177 of record JASDQU010203783.1, read on the forward strand.
CTTCCAGCAGTTCCTGAACTTCATCCGGTAAATCATCCACTCTTTTGCTAGTCAGAACAATCCTTGGTTTCCTGACCACAAAGAATTGTGGATCTTCCTTCTTCTTAACCTCATTAAGAAGTTCCTTCCCACTCATGAGAAGTACTGTGTTGCTTACCTCCGGCTTCACCTCCTTATCCTTTATTGGAAGCAACATATGGGTTCTCCCATTCTTCTTCAGGGTATATGTGTTCATTCTCCCGTCATGAATCACATTTCTGTCATATTGCCATGGTCTACCCAGCAATAAATGACAAACATCCATGGGAATAACATCACATAAGATTTTATCATTATATCCACCTATCTTAAATTCAACCAAGCATTGTTTAGTAACAGTTACCTGGTGTCCTTTCTGTAGCCACAAAACTCTGTATGGGCTTGGATGACCAGTCGTCTCCAGCTCCAGCTTTTCTACCATCTCCGTAGATACGAGATTATCCATGCTACCACTGTCTACGATGACCTTGCACACCCTGTCCTTGGTCTTGCAAGCAGTCCTAAAAAGTCTGGTCCTTTGGACTGAGTTTTCCACCTCCTTCTCGGGTGTTAAGAGAACTTTACGCATCATCAATGACCTTCTGCCTTCTGCATCTTCGGCCTCAACATCCCGCCTCTGCGCTTCGGTGATGTGAGCTTCTCCAATGTCCTTCTTTTTCTTTGGACACTCGTAAGACTTGTGCCCATTCTTTCCGCATGTGAAGCATGTGATTACTCCACCTCGGCCTCTTCCTCTACCTCTAGTACGAGGAAAAGTATTTCCATCAACATAATCTCCTCTCTGCTCATTATGCTGTCCTCTCTATTCAACATATGGTCCCCGCTGTGAGGTTCCACCTCTCTCTGCACGAGTCTGAGGTTTCTTCCATTCCTCCTTGGGCTTCTGATATTTGTCCTGGGCAACTGCTTTGCCTCTGGGCTGACTCCTGCCTTGGCCCCTTTGACTCTGTTTTTGGCTCAGCTTCTCCTTAGCTTTCAGAGCCATCTGGTAAGCATCTTCCACCGTTCGGATGGTTACCATGCTCATCTCGTCCTGGATATCATATCTCAGGCCATTCATGTATCTGGAAACTTTCTCATCATCGCTCTCCCGATGACCTGCCCTGATGTTCAGTCGATAGAATTCCTTAGTGTATTCTTTCACTGTCATCAGCTTCTATCTCAGGTTCTGCATCCTCCTAAACAGAGTAATTTGATAGTCTCTCGGGATGAACTTCGCCTTCATCTTTGCGATCATCCTGTCCCAACTTTTAATTTTCCGCTTGCCCTTGCAGTGTCTGTTAGCTTGTATCTCATCCCACCACAATGCTGCATGTCCTTTCAAGCGTGTAACAACATGCTTGACTTTCTTGTCTTCTTCCACATCTTCATAATCGAAGTATGTGTCTAGAGCTCTAATCCAGTTTAGAAGCTCCTTTGCATCCAAGTTTCCCTCGTAAACTAGAATGTCCATCTTTGCTTTTGCACCCATCCTGGCAATAACTCTGATCAAACGCTCATTTGATGCATCTTCGACTGCAACTTCCTCCTCTCGTTCAGCCTCTATCTCTCTCTCGGAATCACTGAGATCCCCTGCACCAGCTGTGCGTCTTTGTGCTATCTCCATGTCCTCGAGTCTTGCTTGCAGATCACGCATTTCTCTCTCTATTTTTGGATTGGTTACCTGCCTGCCCCTTCTTCGCACCTCTCTATCCTCTGGATCAGGTGACTACCTATATCTCCTCGGTGGCATGGTGAATTTCCTTCTTCTCTGCTATAGAAAGCAAATAATTTTTTCTTGCTCTGATACCACAACTGACGCAGCCGCACCCGCAGGCATGTTCGATTCACAGGATCTTCTCTTTCCTCGGCCCGAAGAACTCCAAGGTTCTTTTATTTCCCTATAGGGAAATCCGCACCCACAGATCTCCTCGCGTGACTTCCCTCCCTTTACTTATCGGGAAATCGGAACTCGCGACTTCGTGAGTTCAGTGGTTGACCTTTGGGTTTACGAATCCACGAAACCCAATACCTGGTCAACACTGACTTCCTCCTTTGCTTTGTCAGGACTTTCTTTATCGGGATTTCGACACTCGCAGTGTCGAGCAACTCAATTCTCCGACTTCCGATAACCGATACGCCGAAACTCCGATGAGCTGGCGGCTTTGAATTTTCAATGGTCCCGTCACCTCGTCGGGATTTCAAAATTCTCGGGATCGTGAATCCTGATGTCAATGGTTTCGGGACTTTACTTTTCCCGAACTCTGATACACGTGCCACCTGTTCTCCACTCGCCGACTCCGCTGTGACCCACGCACTTTCTCGTGTCGAAATATCGCGTTTCGCGATTCCAAACTGCAAGAGTATCCTGTCTCCAAGATCTCCGATATGCCGAAGTCCGAATTCGTCAGACCTCCTGACACACGTTCCCACTGATGGACGGTTCTGATCTGTCAGGATATTGCGGATCGCGATATCGCAATTCCTGCTGTAATAATTTGGAACCTCGACTCACGAAACCCCGATCCATGACATGCGCATGAATCCAACGACCCTCGTGGTCCTGATCAACGACTTTGCTCCTCCTGAGCTTTAGACCCTTTTGACGTTCTCGCTGTAACCTCCTTGCACCTCCGCAAGATCTAATGGCCCTCGGAACTTCGTGAAATCTCCTCAGAGGATTTCGACCGTCCGTTCTTCCTTTCGTAATCCACGAAATGACTAAGTGTTCCTCTGTGGAACCCGTCCACTTGCACGTGACTTGCTGCGCTTCTTGCAAGCCTTCCAGGTACAACTTGTCCGCACTATTCTTCAACGAGCTCAGAGGCCTAGCCTTCCTGAGCTTTTCCCACAGCTGTTGGTCTTTAGAAAGGAAACCCCCTTGCACGCACTCCTTGCGGAAAACCTTTCAACAACCGTCTAAGTGTTGAAGTTTCTGGACTCTGCGCACTCCTGCAGTAGCAGTCTCTTAACACTTCACTCAGGTTCGCAACCCTGAGACTTTTACCTGGCCTGCACACTCCTTGCACGAATCCCCTGTGCCCAACTGCACCTTTTGGCTGAATGAGAACAAAAGTTACTCTATTTGAACCCTCTGTCAACGCACTCCTTGCGGACACTTCAACTGCACTCCTTGCAGAAATCTTTGGCTCAAATAGAGAAACAATTGAAACTCATTCCTTCACCCTTTCAGATTTCAAACTCAACATGAAATCACATACATAACAACAAAGCAAATGCATAATAGGAAGCAAACATTCATGAGCATATCAATATCAAATACACAGAGAACAACACAAACCGTGAATTTGAATCAAAGCTTTCTTCTATTAACTCAAATATCGGTACATAGATGTTCTTCATACAGTTCTCTGCATGCTCTTCTACTTCTTCTCCTCCAGAATAATATTACAATGCACAATGAGGGTGTCTATATCCCGTTTCCCTCTTGCGCTCTAAAGCTATCAAATCTAGAATTAAATTTCTATCTACTTGCATTAATTATCTTAAATGCCGTCTATCTACTAAGGACGAGAGCTATCCGCTCAAGGTCCATTTACAATATACAAGTGCGCCTCATCTTAATGGCTCATTTAAGATTTTCGCAACAATCCCAAAGTGCTTCCAAAATTTGTGCTGGACGCCTTCCAGCTGTCTTCCGCTTCCGCGCTGGCTCGCTTGATGTATTTGCGATGCTCCTGCATCAGATAACCATTGATAGCAATTGAATATCAATTCATAATCTGAACATACTATGAAGATAGGCACTGCTGTAAAATAATTCAATGATCTTCAATATGAAACTGAACAGTGAACATAATAAATAATAGTAGTAAAAGAGATAGCGTTAGAAACTTACCTGAGTGTGGAAACCCCCATAGATGTACACAGTAAAGGGAGAAGTGTCAAGCACTTACCTGAGGGCAGACCTTACCAAGTGAGAGAGAGATGACCAGTAGGAAAAACAAATCACAACAGACCCCAAAAACAAGTTGACCTCAATCAATCAAAGAACCCTCAGAGACCAACGTTGCCTTGTAACCATCCACTTTGGGTCACGTTGCTCTTAACACATTAGGCAAACTATGGAGGGTCATGACAACCTTCCTTGAGGCATGCCACACAACACAGAGGTACAACAGAGGTCATAAGAGGCAGAGGAAAGTTGATAGTGCCAAGGTTCGGCTGCGATAGGGTCAAGGCATCCACGACAAGGTTATCGAGGGGCAGCTACAGATTGACAGCACCAAGGATATGCTGCGGAAAGGTCAAGGCTGCCAAGGGGCAGCTACAGGCTGACAGCGCCAAGGATAGGCTGCGACAGGGTCAAGGCAGCCATGACAAGGCTGCCGAGGGGCAACTATAGGTTGACAGCGCCAAGGTTAGGCTGTGGCAAGGTCAAGGCAGCTACGACAAGGCTGTCGAGGGGCAACTATAGGCTGACAACGCCAAGGATAGGCTATGACAGGGTCAAGGCAGCCATGACAAGGTTACCAAGGGCAGATACAGGCTGACAATGCTAAGGATAGGCTACGACCAACACATAAGAGGGGGAACCTAGCCACAATAAGGGTGACCAAAATATACCAGTCAACAAGAGGGGCTTAACCAATCACAAGATAACAACATAAAGGGTCATCTCTCTGTCAAAAGGTTGAATCATAATGTGGGGGTGTCATCCTCGTACAAAAGGGGTTTCCACACTTTGATGTGGGATTTATACCTTCTAGTCTAATCCAAGGGTCAAATGGTCAAAGGCAAAGCAAAATAACACTATCTACTAGATAATATGCATTAAAAATATTCAAAAAATGTCACGGAAAAGTAAATTTATCAAGAACTCATT
>JASDQU010203784.1:0-10228 GCA_032191745.1 Picea mariana
TCGCTTACAAAATTTTCACTTCAGAAGGGCATTAAAATAAAACATTCAGCTAAATATTATCCTTATGGTAATGGTTTAGTTGAATCAAAAAATAAAAATATTTTAAAAATTATGAAGAAAACTATCAGTGATAACCACAAAAAGTGGCACAAGGCCTTGATCTATGCATTGTGGCTAGATCGAATTACTTATAATCCATCACTAGGTACTTCCAACAAATATTTATTTACCTTCCTTGGATTTAGTATAGTCGATTGACGAACAACGTTTCTCTAGTATTCATTATCGTACAAATAAGATCTTCAAACTAGAGGAAGTGAGGGATAAAGATAAAAATATTTTTTCTAACCATGAAATGATCATTAAGAAGTGGTTTGATAATAGGGTTGTCGGTAAAAAATATTTTGAAGTTGGTGACCTGGTTTTGAAATGGGACAAATCCCATGAAGAAAAAGGTAAATATTCGAAGTTTCAAAAGTGGTGGTTAGGTCCTTTTCAAGTTGCTCAGAAAATTGGTCCATCTACTTTTATTTTTCAAACTCTTGAAGGCATAGAAGAGTCTTTTCCTATGAATGGGTTAATCCTCAAAAAATATTTTTCTTCAAAGATACTTCAATCCTTGTAAAATAGTTGTAAATATTTTTGTATGTATATTTTCGAATTTTTCCATTTTCTTTCTTTCATTTTGTTTTGATTATATTTTTAGTTTTTTATCTGATATAACAATTGAATACATCTTTTAATCAATTGTCTTTGAAATTATTTTTAGTACAGAGAGAAACTAATTTAGATTATTTGAAATGAGAAAATTTCTTTAAATTTAAAGGATAAATATTATGTCTAGTTTATCTTTATAAAGAATTAAAAACAAGGAAAATACTCTTCAACAAAGTCTCTTTGGAGTAATATTATTTCCCTTAAAATAAGATAATTGATTGGTAAATAACATATCATAAGACAAACAATTTAGTTCTCATTCCATGTTCAGAAATAAATAAATAACTCTCTGTATCACCCCTCCTCTATTCTCGCCATTGCTCAAATGCAATCAATAAGTTGTGAACTAAACACGAAAGTTGAAATTTTAAATAAATAAAATGAGGACGTGGGAAATATATGCTAAACTGCCGCGGTACTAAACAGGCCTATTGGCAGTGGGTAAAGACTTATATGATATTAAGGTAACTTCGTCGGGATACTGAACATGCCTGCTGGTAGCGAATACATACCGGGTACAATGAGTTAAGCTCTTCAATTTTGACATAATCAATAGTCTTTACTTATTATTCAAATCAAAAGCTTCCTTTCCCAGTCAAAACATTAATAACTACTCCTTATCCCCTCCAATGAGATAAAGTTAAAGAGAACTATTACTATTTTATTTTCTTATCTTTTACAAACTAGTCATAGATATAATTTATCTATAGTTCGTAAAATTTCTTATTTGTTTTGATCTGATATATTTTTGTGTGTCTTATATACAAATATATTTGGTTTCAACAGTGTGTCGCCATTTGTTGTAGAACACAACAGTCTCCCAATTTTTTTATTATAAATAAATTTGGAACCCTTCTTTTTTCATTTTTGAAAAATAAAACTTTATAATGTTTTCAGTTGTGTCAATTTTGGCCATACTCATAACTTCTTTGAGTTTGCATTCAATTAATGACATTTAATTTTTTGGATGTTTCTCATTTCATAAAGGTTTTGATTAAAATAATTTCTTTCAAATGTTTTTTTTTTTTAACTGCAACGGGTATGAGATTTATTTATCTGAGTTGAAAATGGGTCTTAGCCGAAGCAAACCCTAATACAATATAGTTTACTGACTACTGTTGCTTTTGTTTTTCAGCCTTCTCAGGGAGTTTGAACAAAACTTTCATTCTTTAAAATTAGCAGTCCTTTCACGAGTGCGCTGCCTTTGTTCGCCATCTGATCAGCTTCAATGTTTGACTTTCTAAGAATGTGATAAAAATTGCACGAGTTGAAGTCTTGAAGAAATCTCTTCAATCTGTCCAAGGTTTTGTTTAGGCTGGCGTTGCTGAACCATGTCTCCATGTTTATGTTTTTTATTATTATCTCTGAGTCTCTGAATACTTGAAGGTCTTTGATTCCTTTTTCTCTGGCTATGTGGCAAGCTTTAATGAGCCCTAGCATCTCTGCTTGATTGTTGGATTTCTGACCTAAACCCCGACAGAAATAGTCTTTTGTAGACCCATCCGGGGAGTAGATGACCCCCCCAGCACCAATGACACTAGGATTTCCTTTGGACACCCCGTCAAAGAAAATTGTGGATAAATTTTGAGACCGCCACCAAGACTGGAAAGTGCCATCATCGTCTCTTATGTGCCAGTCTGGTGTGACAGTTTGAGGGGAGAGTGGATGCTTACATAGATAAGGCACAAGAGGTCCTAGCCACCTCTTTTCCTTGGGCAATAACGAAGGATCCTCTTTAAAATACTGTTGTTGGGCCGCTTCCAGGAGGAAGGATTTAGATTTTGCGGCTACTTGCGTCGGGGAGTGCCTCAGGTCTTTGAAAATCAACTGATTGTGTGCCAACCAAAGCTGCCAACATACATACTTGGGAATCGCTGTCCAGATTTTGTGCCAAAAGGATTTTGAGGGGATTCATTGGGGATAGATGAGACTCCAAGATGCAAAAAGCTCAGCAACAAAATTCTGAGGCTGCAGTGATACTTGAAGGTCCTGTAGGATGAATCCCCATACCTCTTTAGCAAAGATGCATTCCATGAATAGGTGTTGGGATGTTTCAGAGTTATTTCTTTATAACACACATCTGTGAGGCCCCACTATGTTCCTTTTCTCCAGGTTATCTCCCATTAGAAGTTTATTGTGCACCAGGGTCCAGAAGAAGAAGTTCACTTTTGGTACGGCTAGAGGTTCCCAGATGTTTTTCCAGAATGCCGGAGTTTGACTGTTGTTTCTTGAAGCCTGAAAGTTTATATATCCTTCTGTCATGGTGTATACGCCTATCTGGCCCCAACCCCAACTATCTTTCATAGTTCTATTGACAGGGGCGACGTCCTCCAGCAAGTCTTCAAGAGTGGAGAGTTGCAGTGATAACCGGGTTGGGACTCCATGAAAATCCCATCCTGCCCAATCTCCATTCTCATTCCATTTCGAGGGGCCGTATAAACTATTGACTCCTTCTCTCTGCAACCAGTCTCTGAGTTCTGTTATATCCATGTTTTCGGCCAATGGTTCCCTTCCCATGATGCGATCTAGCCACAAATGCATGCATTTTCCATTACCAGGCGTTCTGTAGAGCGAATTTTTAAAGAATTTGCTTCTTTTGCAACACAATTTCCACACCCGCGTACAACTGAATGTACTCTCGTTTTGGAGGTTGATGAGCATTTTATTGGGCCTGTATTTTGCATGCAGGGTGACGCTGACCGGGTGCGTGGGCTCATGGATCAATTTCCACAAAATCTTCCCTCCCAGCGCTAAGTTGACTAGTGCAGGGTCTCTGATTTGCAACTCGCCCTCTGCCATGGATTTTTTAACTACGTCCCAGCTCACAAAATGCATTTTTTTATCATTGCCCTTCCCTCCCTGCCACAGGAAATCTCTAAGGAGTTTGGAGATCTGCTTCATCACGTTTCTTGGTGCAAGAAGAAATGTCACCTGGAAGATTGGAAGTGCAGACAGCAGGGATTTAATTAAGATTACTTTGCCTCCCTTATTCAACCAGTAGCCTCCCCACGCTGAAATTTTTTGTTTGATTTTGGAGATGACATCACTCCAAAGCGATCTTTTGTTGACACCAGAGATTATGGGAAGGCCGAGATACTTAAACCTATCCCATTTTGTTTGTCCTTTGAACCCAAGGAGAGTGGTGATGCTTGTGAGTTCGTGCTGACTTATATTATAGCTGAAGACTTCTCTTTTTCTCTCATTGACTAAGGCTCCCGTTACTCTGCAATACTTTCTGAGGACTGTGTCAAAATCTTTGGCAATTTTGATGGAGGCTCCCCCGAGGAGGAGGAAATTGTCGGCGAAGAGCGCATGGTTCAGAGGTTCTGCTCCAGTGGATGATTTGAGACCCAGAATGTTACCAGCTAATCTTTTAGCAGTGAGTTTTCGACTAAGGGAATCATCCATTAAGATGTACAAGAAAGGGGAGAGAGGGCATCCCTGCCTGATTCCTCTCTGAGTCTGGAAAAAATTGGTTGGGCGGTTGTTGACTAGGGGGGCAATCCATGGACTGTCAATGCAGGCTTTAATTAGCTGAACAAAGTGAGGCGAGAAGCCAAAGGTGAGTAGAACTTTGCAAAGGAATGAGTGATTGACTCTGTCAAACGCATTCGCCATGTCTAATTTTATCGGCATTCCTTTCTCTTTTTCGTTGTTTACTTATATGTATTGTCTCCTGGACTTGGATTACATTGTCTAGAATGTGCCTACCTTCCACAAAACCACCTTGAGGGTTGGAGATCAATATTTTTAGTAGCGGCTTGATCCTATTTGCTAGGAGTTTTGCCAGAATCTTATAGGAAGCGTTACATAGCGATATGGGCCTGAACCTTGCAAATGAATCGGGGCTGGAGTCTTTGGGGATTAAAGCCAAGTAAGTGGAGTTGGTTCCTCCCCCTACCTTGGATTTTTTCATAAACCCACTTATCATTTTATGTAGATCTTCCTTGATAATATGCCAGCAAGTTTTGTAGAAATGGGTTGTAAATCCATTAGGCCTTGGAGCCTTGTCTACATCCATGGACTAGATAACATTAATGATTTCTTCCTCAGTCGTTGGTCTATAGAGGATTGCGTTGTCTTCCAGACTGATGAGGGAAGGGATGTTGGAGAGGAAGTCAGCAGTCTCCTCTTCATTGCTTTGAGTACCTTCTCTGTATAAATTCCTGAAGTGGGTTTCTGCGGCAACTTTGACTTGATTGAAGCCTTTGCAAACTTGGCCCTCCATTGTTTTGATTTCTGCTATATGATTCCTGGATAGTCTAGCTCTATATTTTCGGTGGAAGAAGGAGGTGTTCCTATTCCTAGCCTTTAGCCAGAGACTTCTGGATTTGAGTCTCCAGTATTCTTCTTCCTTCTGAAAAGATTGATATGTGAATCGTTGCTCTTTTATTTCTTTTTCCAGTAACTCTGCAGTGATTTCTTTTCTTTCCATTTCTGTTTGCAAGATCTGCAGTGACTGCACTGCTTCTCTTCTTTGTTTGGTGGGAGTAGGGGCTAGTTTCTTTATCCAGTCCTTCAGGGCTTGTTTTGTAGCTTTCAAATTTTGCTCCCACACATAACTTGAGGATCCAGAAAAGGATATGGCCCAAGATGTTTTCACTATCTCTATAAAACCATCTCTTTCGATCCATTGAGGGCTGAATCGGAAAGGAATAGGGCCCAGGTCTTCTTCGTCTTCCAGGAGAAGCTGTATTGGCTTATGGTTTGAGGTGAGTTTAGGCAGGATTTTGGTGATGATGATCTTTTTGTTCATCATTATGGAGATTTGTACCAGGAATCGATCTAACTGAGTAGAAATGTGTTCCATTCCCACTCTGTTATTGTACCAAGTATAAATGACTCGAACTAGGCTGAAATCTAAAAGATCCCAAGTCTGTGTGATCTCCTCCACCTTGGCCAGCATGGGGTCTCTAGTGTTGGTGCCCCCCCTCTTTTCTTTAGCTTTCATTACAATATTTAGGTCCCCAGCTATAATGATGTTGCTAGGAGAAGTCTCCTCTAAAAAGACAGAGAGAGAATTCCAACATTCTCATTTTTCAAAGTAGGAAACAGGTACATAAAGATTGAAGAGAGAGATGGACAACTTACTTGCTTTGTGCTTAAATTTCGTAAATATCCAGTGCTGGGATTCATGATGCTTATTTAAATGGAATAGATCTTCAGACCAAAGGGTTTCTAGACCTCTAGAGGTTCCCCTTGAGTTGACTTCTTTTCCTGATCTTTTATTCCACTTTGAACTGTTGATCTCTAGAAGCGCTTGCCCTTCTATTTTGGTCTCTTGGAGCATGAGAATATCTGAGGGATCTACTTTCAAAAGGTCCTTTACTGGTTCGATTTTGGAGAGATTACCCAGTCCTATACAGTTCCAAGAGACGAGATTCATTATTTACTTAAGGGGGGGAGGTTGGGGCCTCCCTTGGAAGGCCTTGGTCAGATGTTTCGCCCAATAGACATTTCTATTGTAGACTCGCTTCCTTTTGTTTTGAGCCTTTCCGCCTCCTCCTCCCTCTTTTCTTTGCGGGATTTCCTTCCTACTTTTTTCGAAGTTAGCTCATATGTTTCATCCTCTGAAGAGCCTGATCTTTCCATTGGTTTTTTCCTTGCGATTTCTGCATACGAGGGATTGAAGGGGCTGCCTTGATTGTCTTCAATCTGTATTGGCTCCCCTCCCTCTTTGTTTGAAGGTGGTGTGTCTGCCTGTTCCATGTTCTCTTGGGTTGAATTTTCTTGATTGTTCTACGCACTTGCTATCCCGTTTGGATTTTCTTCCGCTTCTTGGCCTGTTCTGGAGCTGCTAGGTCCTCCGACCATCTTGCCTTTACCTATGCCTTTTTTTGTGTTTGCATTTTTCTGAACTAGGGTCCATTGTTCCCCATTTTGTTTGTCTACTTGTTCCTCTGCCTTCTTCTTGCAATGCTTTGCAAAGTGTTTGTGCCCATGGCAATGCCTGCATTTAAAAGGTAGCTTCTCATAGTCCAACTCCTGAACATGCGTCCACCCTGCTACATTGAGCTTGATTGCTTCCGATAGCCCCTCTTCTAGATCCACTTCTATGCAAATACAAGCACAAGAATACTGATCCTTTCTTGCTGCTTGGTCTACATATTTTCCCAATGCATTGCCAATAATCTGGAGGGATTTTTTATTCCAACAGTGGAGAGATAAATGAGGAAGCCTGACCCAAACCGGGATAGCAGTAGGGACATCTTGGGTAGGATCAAAATCTGGTGTCCATTTGTTTAGGTAAAGGTCCTGGGGTCCCATAAAGTATGGCCCATTTCTGAAGATTACTCCTCTGTCCTCCGGGTTTTCAAAGACAAACACAAAGAAACCCTTACCTACAAAAAAAATTTTGATTCCTTCTTTTATCAATGGCTTCCAGTTCCTTTGAGTCCACTCTTCCACCATTTTGGGTGAGGGCCAGAGTCCCGTGAATTGTCCTATGAGGCCTCTCTCAGCTAGATTCAAGGTCGCTTTGCAGGTTTCTTCTTTCGGGAGGGCCACTGAAGGGATTGAGTCCAATTTCTTTACAAACTTCTGCTAAGTCACAGATGGAGGGTGCTTGGGGCCAACAACGATCAAGGTTCTGAAAGCTAGAACCTTCGGAGGTGGATCGGGCTCCCCGGAGGTAGCCATGGTCTGGAGGAAGGTCGCAGGCTTGACGGGAGGGCGTAGAGGCCTTAGGGGTGCACTGGAGCAGCCAGCAGACCTAGTGCGGGTTTAGTCGAGCAATCTTTCAAATGTTTTCATTTCACATATTCCTTATGATTTCTTCTCATTTACATACATTCCAATGAGCTAAAATATTTGACAAGCTACATTTATTTATTTATTATTTGAAACCAATGTTCTAACAATGATCGATCATAATCTACGAAATCCTACTTATCCTGTCATAACTTTGATACCCACAATCCATAAATATTTTTTCAATATCTTGTTGTGGTAAATTAGGCATGATACGATCTTAATAAATTAAAATCTAGTTAATGGAACATTAAATCAAGGTCCTTTAAAACTGCATATGAATAGTCCTCCTTTTGAAAAGTTCACTGATTTGATTCCACGTATAAATTTGAACTGCATCACTGTATTCGTGAATTATTACCTATGATGTTTCTTCCTCGAAATAAGTTTTTGTTTCAATTGTTGAAGCTTTGTTTTCATTTACTTGCAAGTGAGAGCTTGTTAGGTTTTTTTTGTGAGGGTTTTCTGAATCGTAGCGTGGAAAAATGTCAAGATGGGAATGATTTTCAAATTACAACCTGGTGTCAAGCTTATTGAAGCTCAGGAAGATTATTTTCCAACGTTTGAGAGGATTGGTCGATTAAGATTTCTATGAATTTTTAATGGTTATAACAAGCAGGTCACCAAATATTTTGCACAGACTTTCAATGGTGAATGCGCTAAAATTGGGGATATAGAATTACATATAGATGAAGAATTAATAGCCAGAATGACTAATTTTCCATTAAAAGGGGAATGTTGGACTAAAACCAAAAGGGTGATGAAGATTCCTTGGTCTAAAATTCTGGTTTCTCCCGAATGCAAATACAATTACAAATATATGCCCATATCCTCAATTAAAGAAAAAAGATATATTTTGTTAGTATTGATTAAGGGGCTTATCACATGTGAGGGAAGATATATAATTTTATTTATTTATCACTTTTGGCTTTTAATGGTCTTCATGGATTATGAATTGAACATGCCAGCGTTCTTGCTTAAAATCTTGTTTAAAATGCCGCATTTATATCAGACAAAGAATCTTATTTCAAAAAGAAATGTCTTTCATCATGGTTTAGTGAAAATTGTGATTGAATTTTAGTTAAAACAGAATGGTGATTCTTGGGAAAAGTTTGTGAAAATAAATCACTTTCAGGTAAATTTTGAGGCAGATTTACAGTCTCACTTTTCTGAAGATGAAGCCCCAGATCCTGTATAAGATATTGTTCTGCCTTACCCTCAAGTTTCTAGTCCTCAGCAAAACATCGCGAGTGTTACTCGTAGTCAAACTATCAAGTTTAGATTTAGTCCACAGTCATGTGTTTTCAGTGAATCGCCTCAGGTTTATTTCGAAGATTCCAAGCAAACTATAGTTTCCTCGCTTGCATATAAGTGTGACCCACATGTTCCAACAAAAAACGATCATTCCTTTAGTCTAGTTGATTTTATGAACAAGAGGCAAGGAAGGAAAATTATCAAGAATGTTCATAAATAAGTCTAGGAAAAATTTGAAATCTAGTTCTCCTATCCAAGTTGAGGATGTAGAGTTGGTTACAAATCAGGAAGTTTCTTACCCACAACACATTTCTCCACAGGAACCAATTGAAAAAGTAGCTAAAAAAAAAGAACAGGAGAAAACTGAAAATTATCCCAATCTGGAGGTTTCCTTCTGGAAGGACAAATATTTTTTAGTGGTTTCAGTGTTACGGGCCAATATAATTGATTTGGAATTAGAAAATAAACTTCTTAGATCATAAAATAAAGCTTTGATAGATAGCCAGAGAAGACAGGTTCCAGGTTCTAAACAAGATAAAAAGAAAGAAACAATTAACATTAACTCACCAGGAGTTAATATTTTGGTTAATTCGGAATTCAAGATTGTTCCCAATAAGACTCAGTGATAAAAATGTTTTAGTTATTGGTATGATTTTAACATTTTTTTTTTTAGTTTAGTTTGCATTTTCATTAATTTTAGTTAAATAAAAGAGTAGCTACAAAATTTCAAATTTTGTAGCAACTCTAAGTTTTATTTTATGTTTTATTAACTTATTTTTTTCTTTTCTTTTGTTTTATAGGTGTAAAATAAATGTCCTAGAAAATACGGGAAATGAGAAAAATAGTTTCCAGATAGAATTCTAAAATTAAAAATAGTTAGTATTTTTTATTTTCATGTACTTAGTTAATTTAGTTTGGGGAATTAAACAAATTTGTTATTTTGCCATTCTAAATGGATACTTGTTTATGGTTATGGAAGTTGATTTGTGTTTTTGAATTCCTTCAATATAAAACAAGGAAGGAAACACAATGATGAGGGGAGTTTCATTTTTTTGAAGGAGAACAAAGCTTATGCACTGTTGTACAAGTCTATGTTTTGATACATTATTCTGAATCTCTTTGTGAATTTGAATATTAATACAAGCAATCAATGTTTGGTACTATTAATGATATTTGAGTGTTCATTTTTGTAATCAAAGTCTTCTGTGAATTATGTGTTGACAATATTACAAATTGATTTAATTACTTACTGGTAATAAATTAGATCAATTTCATTTCTATTCCACACATCATTCCAATGATTAATATGTATATGAGTTACTGTTGGGATTGTAAGTCTGTGTTAATTATTTAAACATGTTTATTAATTCATTTTCAGTTGATATAATCAGACATTTGTTTTGAAGATATATATTTTTAGAACAATGTTTACTTTATTTAAATTCATATAATATCTGAATTTGGTCCCGAACATTAGATTTTATTTTTAAGTTTTATTTTCTTTAGT
>JASDQU010203789.1:7986-18918 GCA_032191745.1 Picea mariana
CACTTAGGCTCTCTGGCCTAATAATCACATAAGCCCACCAACTTATATAAACTTGGCTCACCAACCTATAAGACATTTTTACAACTCAATTTGTAAACAAGATTTACAACTGGGCTCGGCCTTGGGGACATTACAATCCTCCTCCCCTTATTTCTGCACTGTCCTTAGTGAAACTTTACACAACATCTACAAGCTTTTCAAAATTTTCAAAAAGATGCGGGTACTCTGCCCACATAACATCTTCATGCTCCCATGTTATGTCTTCAGGACCGTACCAGGTCCACTAGACCTTTACAAGCCTTATAGCTCGATTCCGGAGCTTTTTGTTTTTCCTGTCCAATATGCACATAGGATGCACTTGCAGGACACCTTCGTGTTCCACCTGAATCACATTCCAATTGATAACATGATTAGCATCAGGTATATATTTCTTAAGCAATGAAACATGAAAAACATTATGTACAATCATAGATGCAGGTAATACAAGCTTATATGCAACTGGCCCAATCCTTTCCAGAATTTCAAATGGCCCACAAAATCTTCCTGACAACTTGGCACAACTTCCCAGCTTCAAGGAACTCCTGTTAGTTTTCACTTTCAAGAAAGCATGATCACCCACTTTGAATTATCGATGGGTTCTTTTCTTATCAACATAACTTTTCTGCCTATCCTGGGAAGCTTTCAAATTCTGTTTAATTTTTATCATTTGGTCCTCCATCTCCTTGAACAACTCTGGCCCAACTACTTCTCTGTCAGCTGGATTATCCCAGCTCACTGGAGTTTTGCACTTTCTTCCATAAAGTGCTTCAAATGGGCTCATATTCAACGATGCATGATACCCATTATTGTAGGTGAATTATACCAAATGAAGGTAGTCTTCCCATCTTGCTAGTTTGTCCATCATGTACATTCTCAGCATGTCCTCTATTACTCTGTTCACCCTCTCTATCTGTCCATCAGGCTCGGGATGATATGCTGTACTAAAATTCAGATTCGTTCTGAATCCTTTGAATAGTCCTTTCCAGAAATTTGAGGTGAATTTTGGGTCCCTATCAGACACAATCGTTTTAGGAATTCCGTGCAAGTGTGCCACTTCTTTTAAGAAGATGTCAACAACATCTGCTGCGTTGTGAGGATTTTTTAGTGGAATAAAATGGGCAGCTTTTGTAAGCTTTTCCACCACAACCATGATCAAATCGTGTTGCTTTCTCATTCTGGGCAATCCTGTAATAAAATCCATGGTCACCACTTCCCACTTCCATTCAAGAATGGGTAAAGGCTGCAACAACCCTTTTGGGTGCCTATGCTTAGCCTTAACTTTCTGGCATTCCATACATCTGGTGATGTATTCAACAATCTCCCTCTTCAAACCCGACCAAAAGTAATGGCTTTTGACTACTGCCACAGTCTTCTGATATCCAGGGTGTCCAGCATACGTCACATTATTCATTTCTTTTAGAATCCCAAGTTTCAATTATTGGACATTGGGTATATACACTCTGCCTTTAAACATAAGTAATCCATCATCTTCCAAGGTGTAACTTTCCTTTTTCTATGGCCTTTCACTCTGCTGTAGCTTTGCTACCAAATATCTGTACTGCAAATCTGCATTTCCAGCTTCCAAAATTCTATCCTTAATATCAGTCTTGTACATGCTAATGGTTGTAGCATGTAAGTCATGCACTTTTCCACTGAGTGCATCAGCCACCTTGTTTTCCTTCCCCTTGATATGCTTGATATCAAAGTCATATTTGCACAGAAACTCCAACCACCTACTTTGTCTAGTGTTTAAAGTCGGTTGATCAAACAAATATTTCAGACCGTTGTGGTCTATTCTCAATTTGAATCTCCATCCCATGAGGTAATGTCTCCATTTCCTCAGAGCATGGACGATTGTTGCCAGCTCCAAATCATGAGTGGCATAATCCTTTTTATGCTCTTTCAACTTCCTAGACTCATAATAGATTACAAATCCATCTTGGTTGAGAACTCCTCCCAACCCTTCCTTACATGCATCTATGCACACCACGAAATCCATATTTGGATCTGCAATCCTCAGGATTGGAGTGCTGGTTAACAACTGCTTCAGTCGTTGGAAACTCTTCTCACACTCTTTAGTCCACTAAAAATTTTTCTCCTTCCTTTGCAAGGAAGTGATAGGGTGAGCTATACTTGAGAACCCTATTATAAGCCTTCTGTAGTATCCCACCAGACCCATAAAGGATCTAACTTCTACCACATTCTTTGGCACTGACCATTCTTGGATGGCCTCAACCTTCTTAGGATCCACGACGATCCCTTTCTTTGAAATAATGTGCCCGAAGTAATGGATCTACCTTTGATAAAATGAGCATTTGATCAATTTGGCATACAGTTGGTGTTCTCTCAACACTTGCAGCACTAGTCTCAGGTGTTGTTTATGCTCTTCCTCTGACTTGGAATACACCAATATGTCATCTAGGAAGACTATGACAAACTTGTCTAAATAGACCCTGAATATACCATTCATCAAGCACATAAAAATAACAGGTGCGTTTGACAGTCCAAACGACACCACTGTGAACTCGTAATGAGAATACCTTGTTCTAAAGGCGGTCTTGATGATGTTCTCATCCTTTATTCTTACCTGGTGATATCCTGATCTAAGATGTATCTTCGAAAATGTTTTCACACCCTTCAATTGATCGAAAAGATCATCGATCCTCGGCAGAGGATACTTGTTCTTGACAATTAGCTTGTTCAACTGTCGGAAATCAATGCACAGCCTCAATGTCCCATCCTTCTTCTTCACGAACAGGACTGGGGCACTCCAAGGTGATTCACTGGGGTGAATGTACCCCTTCTTTAGAATCTCTTCAAGCTGCAATTGCAACTCTTTCAGCTCTGGCGTACTCATTCTATAAGGAGCTTTCGACACTGGAGCTGCTCCAGGCATCAAATTTATAGAAAATCGATGTCTCTCTTTGGAGGTAGTCCAGGTACGTCCTGAAATATGTCCTTGAACTCTATGAATACCTCATGGTCTCCAATATTTGAGACTTCATCTCTGGATGCTTCCTCCACATGGGCTGCAAGTAATTGACAGCCTTTCCTGTAACACTTCTTCAGCTGCATGGCCGAGATTTCTCTAATAGCCACAGCCCTGGGAATTCCTTGGACTATTTTTCGATTTCCCTCCTCATCCAAGCATGTAAAACTCTTGTTACGATATTCTAGGAGGGCATGGTGCTGGTCCAACCAGTCCATTCCAATTAAACAGTTATAAGATCCTAAAGGCAAAATATTCAATTCAGCCTTCGTGCTCAGTCCTTTCATGTCCATAGGACAAGACTTCACCAACTCAGTGATTTTCCTCTTGGTTCCTGTAGCCAACTGTACTAACCAATAATTTTCATGTTTTCTTCTTAATAAATGCAAACTTTCCACCACCCTAGGATCTACATAACTATGGCTAGCCCCTGAATCGATTAAAATAATAAATGGTCAGTTGTTAATCATACCTTCCACTTCAATCATGTGCGATTGAAATTCAACTTGTTTGTTGTCTAGGGCTGCGTAGATCCTTGGCATTCTACTATCCATTTCCTCCACTATTTCAGCTTGTTGAATAGTATGGACAGTTCTTGCTTTGCCATTTTTATGGGGACAATCCCTGTACTTGTGGTTCCCTTGACAGCCCCAACACTAAATGGGCATCTTTCTTTGCCTTTGTTCCCCCACTTCAACCATTCTCGACTCTCTAAATGATGGATGTCCTTGAGGATTATTTCTAAAAAAGGGAGGTTTGTTTCCCTTCTACCTCTATTCCTTCTTAAACTTCCTCTGGTCATCCCAAGCCTTCTGAAAGGTAGGCTTTTCTCTCTGCTATTCATATAAGCATTTAGCCCTTCTTATTGTTTCTTCCATAGTCTTAGGATCATCATACTGAATCTTGTCACCAATGGCAGGTGGCAGTCCACTCAGATACCTCTGAATCTTGACAACCTCATCTTTGATGAATGGAACATACTTTAGTAGTTCCAAGAAACTTCGTTCGTATTCATCAATGGTCATGCTTCCTAGCTTGAGTTCAAATAAATCCTTCATCTTTCTATCATAGTATCTTTTAGCTAGGTATTTCTTCTTGAAATACCTCTTGAACTCCTTCCAAGTGATATCTTTCTCACTAATGTTTTTCACCTGCACAAATTGATCCCACCACATGGATGTTTTTCCTTTCAATTGATACATCACAATTCTTCCTTCTGCATGGGAGGAATAATTCTGCAGTTGGAAATATTTCTTCATGCCATGCAACCATGTTTCGGAATCTTCCTCCTTCTTATGTTCTCCATCAAATGTAGGAGGGTTAATCTTATTCATCTCCCCTTTCAATTCATCCACTCCCGATCTTCAGTGTTTTCTAGTAGGGGACGGGCTTGAACTACTGCATGCCTCCCTACTGGAATGCTTTGGGGAGTGACGATGATGTCTGCTACCACTCCTCGATCTTCTTCTCCTCTCAGGGGTCTTGACATTTCTTGATCGTATTTTCCTCTTAGGGGTCCTGTGACTCTCTGTCTTCCTTGAGTCACTCCCCTTCTCCAATTTCCTTTCTATTCTTTCTAGGCTCTTCAACATTTTTAAGTTGAATTCACCCTGTTGATCCTTGACTCTCATGAGCTTTTGGCTATCATATTGATGAGCCTAGGAATATTTCTGCAATCTTTCAATGAGTTTCATCATATGTCCTTCCTTATCCATCTCTTTTCTGTGCCCATTAGAGTTTGATCCTTCGATTCCTAGGTTGACATCCCTTCCTACCCTTTCGTCCTCTGTTTCAGAGGCAATCTGTACCTCTTCCAAATCCATACTCGGCGTGGGTTTTTGGCTGTCCTAACACTCATTGAACTCTGCACACACAACCAGATTTTTTTAGGCCTTATCCCTTAATAAAAACCACAATAGTCATTAACCAACGTGAATAAGAAAAATGTTTTGAATCCATTAAGTTTTTTGAGCTCTATTTGGCTCTGAAAATTTTGGGACTTCTAGTTTCGGGGTCTCAGTCCACGAGACTTTCATACTCGCTTTCAGGTTTCGGTGTTTTGGTCCACGAGGATCCAACAGTTAAATCCTCGACGGTTCTTTTGTCTTCAAAAATTTTGGGACTTTGGAACTTCGGGGTTTCGGCACTTCGATTTTCAGGTCTTCGGTACCTGGTAGTTCATGAAGCAGTGACTCCAAGTCTCTTTTCACTTCAATCCCCAACTTCCAAAATTTCTATCTCCTTACCCTCCAGGCCCATAGTACAGTTGTCGCCCTTAACCACGATGGTGCGTGGAATGTTCAGGAGGGTCTTCTCGACTCACTGGCACGTGGTGCACACCCATGTGTCCATGTCTATTCCAAGGCAATCCAATGGTTAGACTTCTCTCAGATCTATGGTGCAGATCTTTTTGACGTTTTGGGGTTTCGGGCATCAGGAATTCGTGCATCCACACATCTCGAACTTCCGTTTGCCGAAATTCTAAAATTACTGTCTACTCTTCCTCTTGATCTGATGGTCACTTATGATCTACAGTGTAGATAGTTTTGAGATTTCACGTATCACAATTTTCACGTTGTTGTGCAACTCCCAACGGTTTTTAAACCCTGCACATGTTCTCCAGTTTTGACGGTCATGAGGGTTCTCCTTTCCTCCCGAACAGATCTTACGGTGCCAACACCCCATGCGTTGAATTCTCTCTCTCTCTCGGTGGCCATATGACACCCCGACTGTGGTTTCATAACACCTATACACCTCCTGAGCTTGGTAACACAGTCAAGTAACTCCTTGACACTCAAGAGCATTCAAAGGTCCAAAATTGGTCCTCCAGACACAATTTCTCCTTAAACCCTCGGTCTAAAGACCACTCAACTGGACCATCTAGGCTCATCGTCGAAACCTTGGCTCTGATACCATTCTATAACACTCCCCCGACTGTCATCCAACCCTGGCCGGGCAGACACTACTTTGCGGAACAAAATCATTTTATGCTTGATTAATAAAATGCATTTAAAACAGGTTAAAAACATTTAAACTCAGAGTCACCACAAAATTACTGTTGACATAATTAATCCATGGAATTAACATTAATTCATATACACAGCAGAATGCATGATAAATATAAATACAGAGGCATGCAAAAAACATAATTAAAACATCGTCTGGTACTTATCTTTGAAATGGTGGTAATTCCACCAACCACATGCAGGCCTTCCATGAACCTCCCATCCTTAGACCATTCTACTCATCAAGATTAGCAGTGGGTCACCCCCAAGCTGGGACTAAGCTCCACCCCAAGGCAAGGAATCCTAGGCTAGGATGAGGTTACAGGGAAAACAACATAGAACAACTGAAAGGATTCTTCCTAGGATTCCATCTTACGCCCACTACTCCTAGACTCTCATTCCCCACATGTTTGTTCCACCTAGAAGTATACACCTTCACAAGCACAGTCCATCATTGCTACACCTCCCTCTCTAGGTCTCAAAAATAGGTCAGATCAGGAAGTCTCAGAGACTGAAGTTGGTGCTAGACACTCTTTGGAAGAAACCACTTCCCAACAAACTCTCTCACCTGGAAAGAGTTGCTCACAGGCCTGAAAACCTGCCTCTTCCAGCAACAATCACCTCCCTCACCTGGAGAGAGGTTACACATAGGCTTTGCATGGAATTACACTGGCCAGCAAGCCACACGCAGTCTAGCACTACATGGCCACAATAACCATCTGGGAAAACAAACACAAGATTCCCAAACAGGCTCTGCAATCACGGGATAGACTCACGGTTTTGGTTTCGGGATTGCACCAAGGGTACAAAGATTCCATGCACAGGATCAAACTATTTAGACAGAGGATGTACCGGCTATCTCATAAATCAACATAGGTTATTCGGCTTTCAAGGATGCACCAGGGTATTCTTGTAGAGATCAGACCATTCACGTTCAGACGGTTGGGTAGAATGGAGGCAAAACCCCCATCATAGCTCAACTCAGCAGTTTTATCTGCATGTGCTTGAGTTGACACTTGTCACCCATGCAACTGCATGCATTCCTTTAGCACGCGTTCCTTCCATTTGGAAGTTGCTTGTCTTTCCAAAAAGAACATAGGATAAAACATAATATTCACATGTCTTTTGGAATAATATTAAAATATTATTCCCCAAGGACTTAAGTCCCTAGGATCAACACTTAGCCCCTAGGCTCCACACTTAGCTCCCTTTTCCCACCTTCCATCCCCTAATCTCTTCCCCATTCTATGGAAGCTTAGTCCCCCATCACTCATTCATTGCAGTCGGTCTGCACATGAAGGTGTTTATATTTTCATTAATAATGTGCAGAGATACATGTACAAAATCAGGCTCTTGGCCTTCAACACTTAGGCTCTCTAGCCTAATAATCACATAATCCCACCAGCTTATATAAACTTGGCTCACTAGCCTATAAGAAATTTTTACAACTCATTTCGTAAACAAGATTTACAACTGGGCTTGGCCTTGGGGACATTACATGCAGCAGGCACTACAGTCCAGTCGCGCATTTTCTACTGCGCCCTTGACAATTGGAGTAGAAGAACCAGGAGATGAGCCAGCCCAATTGCACTAGATCATTGATAAAGTTGAAGCTTGCCTTCAATGAGCTCAGGAAGAGGCAGTGCAAGCCACCCAAGCTTTGGTGTAGGCACAGGAAGATCTGCTAGAACAACACAGTAATGCAGAATGAGAAAAACTAGCCCTACAAACAAAGTGGGAGGAAGAGAAAGTAGTGCTACAGCAAGACAAGGAACAATTGTTCACAGAGAAACTTGAAGTACAGGAATGGGTTCACAGAGAACTTCGCTCTGTGATAGTCATAGAAGTGAAGACTAAAGAATGAGTCCCACATTAGATGGCACAACTTGAAGAAATAATCCAACAACTTCAGTAGTGCATCACAGATATGGAACTTCGTACCGTGCACAAGACTCTTCAAGAAATAAGAGATATAAGGGAGGAAAATGCCCACAGTGCAATTGGCAGATTGAAATCTCTTGAATTATAATGCAAGAAGCTAACTTCCAGGAGCGCTCATACATATGAGACCCTCACAGAGAATCTAGAGTTGCAGGAATTGGAGTCACAACTCCAAGAGGCAAAGCAACATGCAAATATGTTACAAGTGCAGTTGAAGGTCTTGTCACCAGTCAAAAGAATGAAGAGGTTTCCAAAGAAATGCACAACCCATCAACAGATCCACACAATTCAGAGTAAAGTGATGAAAGTCTCTCCATGACTTCAACCAGTGTAAGAGAAGGCATGTAAACTATTCATTGAAGTTGAAAACCAAGGAGTAGAACTTGAATAGGTTGTGAGTGTAGTAGAACAACGCCTAGAGGGACCAGTCAATGACTCACTCATCCAGGAATTCACTGAGAAATAGGTTTCTGCACTACAACAGGTCGAAGCAACTCGAGGCATTCAAGGTGGAATTGCTCAAGCCAGAGTGACTCGGGACGAGTCACAGGTGAGTGTTGGGGGCGTGTTGACCCTTGGCAAAGTTTTGGAATTACTTGGTCATGTTTGACTGTTTTTGGGACTTCGATAGTCTATCGAAGATGGAGCGCTAGACGAAGCAGAGATCATAGGATCTTGGCCCACTTTTTGGGTTTTGGGAATATGTAATGGGAAAGGGATGTCAACCCATGGGTTCACCCATGCTTAGGCCCACTTTTGTAAATGTATAAATAGACATCTAGGCATCTAGTAGAGTAGTATTGTATCTATGTGATGTAATCTAAGTGCTAATAGACTATGTGAGTGCTTTGTGCATGACTGTAAAAGGCTTGCTGAGCTAAGTGCAAGTTTTTGTAGAAGTTATAGAAGGCTTTATGCTATAAGCGCAAGGAAGAAGGATCTAGAGAGATGTGCAGATCTTCTGTCCTATCTGAAGAAGGGTTTTGGTGGCTCTATGCTTGTAACTGATTGAAGATGCTAATAAATAATAAGGGTTGGTGGACATAGCCCCAGGGAGGGGGTGAACCATGTAAATCTGTGTGTTATTCTTTGTGCTTTGACTTAATGTGTTTATCCCTGTTTTTACAAAGTGCTTTTATATATTTAGATGGATCTACTTATGCTTTGTGCTTCTTAGATGTGTGTAATGTTAGATATGACATGTATAAAGATTCTTAGTGTTGATCTATAGGATCTGATTTGTTATACCATTGCTAAGTGCTAAAATACCTTGGATCTAAGTGAATGTTGTGATTCTCTCTGCTATCTGCAAATTATAATAAGGGTTAAATATTGATGAATTATCAATGCTAAGTGCTTTGTAAGCGATATAATGACAGATCTGTGTCCTAGCTAAGGTTACATACACTTGAGTCTCTCAACCACCCCTACCTCTACCTCAGTTGAGACTTCATTTGCTTCGCAGGTGTTGCCGAAAGGGCCGGTAGTTATGGTTTTGTTGGTGTGTTGTTATAGCGTTGAACCCTAGGTCTGCCCCTGTGCCAAAAATCCTAAATAAATAAGGAACTTGGAACATGTTTCTTTACTTTTGGTCTTTCAAAAAAATAAAAATCAAGGATAAGTTTCCCATTCTCGTCATTGATGACCTTTTGGATGAACTCAAAGGTGCTCAATTCACCAAACTTGAGAATAGGTAGATTTTAACAAAACTACTTTTCACACTCATGCATGCCAATATGAGTTCTTGGTGATTCCCTATGGCCTTTGCAATGCACCTTCCACCTTCAAAATCTCATGAAAAAACACAATTCAACGTTTTATATGTCATTTTCTTGTCTTTTTATATGACATGTTGATCTATAGTAAAACTTAGCATGTTGATGTCACCCATGTGGATTAGGTATTACAACTACTTGTTAATCCTCAACTCTTTCTGAAGAGGTCCAAATGTGCCTTCAGTGTCTATGAAGAAAATTGAAGCAATGAATGATTGGCCATATCCCAAAACTCTTAAAATTTTAAGAGATTTTCTTGGTCTCATTGTCTATGGGTACAACCCTAGTACTTTATCTACCATACTTGACTAATACCTTTTTCTTGCAATGTGATACCTCCAGTAAATGGATTGTATAAGTACTTATGTAAGAGGGATGCCCATTGGCCTTTACCAACAAACAACTCTATGAGAAGTACTTGGGAAAATCAACTTATGGAAAATAAATGAAAATTATATTACATGTTGTGTATATTTGGAATCCATACCTATTTTTAGCACTAGAAGTCACCTCTAGATTGCGTTGGAGGTAAGCCCAGTACCCATCATATTTTTATGTCACAGGTTGGTTTTAAAGAGGTCAAATGGGCGCAGACTCAAGATGATATTGTTTTAACTCAGAAAACTGGATGGGTATGCACCTATTGTTCTAGGGTAAATCAGTATATGTGGACATGAACTAATCCCCCTAGATCCACCTAGATCTGGAATAAAACGAGATGGAACAAGAAACTTTTCCTAAGTCATGATCATTGAGTTTACTACCAAAGAAGGAATAGATAACATACCTTATGAATCACTTCCTTATATCTTTGTTGTCCCTGCTTCACTCTAGTTCTCTTATGGAATCAAATCTGCAATAACACAAGCCAACCAATGTGAAAGAAGAAATAGTAGAACTCAATGACAACTTAAACATGTGATCAAGGAATCATGTAATAAAATACTAATCATTTTATGGGAAAGAGACGTGCCACCGTATTATATTAATTAAAGGTAGAAGATACAACCGAATTTCCTTGATGTCACAAGTTCCCTTTCAGTGGTCCTTCGTTCCAACACAGACATACACTAGTGTTGGTTGTGGAGCCTGATTATCTTCCTGATGCAGAGGTTCTTTGCTTTCAGCCGTGTCTATACCCCATGAAGTATTTACACCCCAGAAGTATGTACACTCTTCCACG
>JASDQU010203790.1:7717-18601 GCA_032191745.1 Picea mariana
TTAAGAATATGGAAGCAAAACTTGATAAAACTAGCCTTTTCTAGTCTAGATCTTATGCTTTTAATTGAAACCTTTAGATGCAAAATAGATCTAACTTTCTTGTATATGCAAAACTGAAATGAGATGTATTTAAACTTTAAATCAGATTCAATTGATTTGCATATAAGAATTTAAAATAACCAAGAAATAATAATGAAATTTGAGAAAGAGAGAAGGATCTTCAAAGCCTTGGAACTTTGGGCAAAATGGAGTCCCTTTGATGGATCAAGAGGGTCTTTTGTATTTCTTGAGAGCTTGAAGAAGAAAAGAGTACAACAAATCCTATTCTCCTCTTCAAGTAGTGAGATCTGCAAACTTAGATACTTCTTGCCAATAAAATATTAGTATAGTAGTGTTCTTGCATAAGAAGATTTAAGAAAGCATACACATTAACCAAAATGAATATGCAACATAAACATTCATATACAATAAACAATAAAACCATAAAACAATCCAGCTCTTCTAGTTTTACCCTTCTTGGAGACAACTCCACTTGAAGGCCACAATACAATACTCAAGCAAAAAAGAACAACACAAGTTACCTCACAAATTAGTACACCATTTGACAAGAAGATCCACACATGAAGCTTGATCACCAAAATAGCCTCCAAAGCCTTTTATTCCAAATAGAAATGATAGTACAATAGTTTACAAGAGTAATCCTTCACTAGCTCCAACTAGCTTGCAATAGGAAGGATGCTTTATTTTATAGCCAAAGGGAAGAGTTCCCAATGGAGGAGGGTGCACCAAGTGTAGAGGGAGGGCGCACCAAGTGTGAGGAGAGGGGAGCCAAGGGGTAGCCTATGGGCTGCCACCTCTCTTCTTAACCCAAAGCGTGACAAGTGTGGAAGGAGGAAGGTGGGGAGGGGCGCCACATCTCAAAAAGGTAGGCACCCCACTCTAGGATGCACCACCTCCTCAAGAGGGGGGCACTTCTTTTTTGGCACATGCTTAAATCTTGTTGACAACTCACTCAATCACACTTAACATCATTCACCAAGTCTCTTATTGCTGCCACATTGCCTTTTTAGGCTTTATTCACTCAAAACATGTCCCAACATGTTTCCTAGAAAATAGTCACTTGCTGATTTTTCATGTCTTTTTTGGATTTTTTGAGTAAAATTGACTTTTTAGTGATTAAAATCACTAATTTCATTCACCAAAGTGGGTACTGAGGTAATTTGGGTGTTCTAGGTCCAAAAATGAGCACCCCAAGGCATATGAAGTCCTCTAGTACCACTTTTTTATTACAACTTTAATTTTTAATTAAAAATTCCCGTTTTGCGGAAAATTTTTAATTAACTGAAAAATTAAAAAATCCTAAGGGGGAATTAGCACTTTTCCATAAAACTTTAGGAGGATGTTTAGCATGGTAATATGCATTATACACTAGGCTTAGATCCATGCTAAGGCCTAACCATAAGTATATACTCCAACTTTGGAGAAATTGAGTGAAAAAACTTGGAAATTATAAATTGCCTTTAGACAACAAAATATAATTAACAAGTAAAAAAAACACTCTAGAGTAACAACTCATGCCTAATTCGAAGGTGGCTAAGACCTTTTACAAGTTCATCATGCAACATCTCTTATTACAATTCCCTGGAGGGTATGGAAAATGTGAAAAAGGTTGGTCTTATTGACCGACTGAATTTCTGAACTCTGAATTTTGAACATGGAAATGTTCAAATATTTGGCGGCTCGCTAGAAGTCCATCCTAGTGCAACTTGGTGGATAACAGACCCCACTGTCTATCGTCAGTTAATTGGATCACTCATGTATACGGTCAACACTCGACTAGATATCAGCTTTGCAGTGAACTCCTTGAGTCAGTTCATGGTATACCTTCGGAGAGTACATTGGATTACTGCGGAGCATGTGCTTCGCTACCTTAGAGGTACAATGGAGTACAAGTTGTTATATGAGCGTAGTGGTGGAGTGAGATTGACAGGCTTTACAGATGTTGATTGGGCAGGATGTGCAGAGGACATAAATAGTACTTTGGGTTGTTGTTTCAGCATTGGATTGGCCATTATTTCCTGGTTCAATAGGAAGCAATGTTTAGTGGCATTGATCTATGCTTAGGCAGAGTACATGGCTGCTAGCTTGGCAACATGTGAGGCACTATGGTTGAGGAAGTTGCTCTCGGGACTGTTTGGGCAGGAGCTAGAGGCTATAGTGATTCACTGAGATGATCAGAGTTGCATCAGGCTCTTTGAGAATCCCGTGTTTCATGATCGTAGCAAGAACATTGATATCAGGTATCACTTCATCTGGGATTGTGTACAGAGAGGAGCCGTGAGGCTTGATTACATACAGATTGATGAGCAGATGGAAGATATATTTACCAAGGCACTGAGCAGACAAAAGTTCATGAAGTTCAGGGATCCGATGGGGTTGAGACATAATCCTTTCCTCGCTAAGAGGGAGTGTTGAAAATGTGGCAAGGAAGGTCTTCAACTAGATTGCAACGTCCTAACATGGTGGGGGACAATGAAACACATGCCAAGTTGATTATTTAACTTTTTCTAAAGTCTAACTTAGGAAAAGGACTGTTGATGTGTTATATTCTTCAGTTGACTTATTGAGCACGTTTTCTAAGGTTAAAGTGAAAATAATTTAAGTGATGGATGTTTTAATCTTAGCCATCCATCTTGGAGAGTGAGGAATCTCATCCCTCCATCCTTATGAGATTAGGGTTTCACTTGCTCATGGAGGTATAAGGAAATCAATTTGGCTAAGGAGGGTGCATTATGCATGAGAGAGATCGATTGAAGGAGCATCGATTTGAGGTTTGAGAGGAGGGTTTTGTAGGGAGACAGAGGAGGACTTCCAGTTGAGAATCGGTCCATTTCCAGGGTCAAGTAGAGGCCGAATCACTCAACGACGTAGAGGATCCGTACAGGGTGACGCAAGGCGCACACATGGGCTATACGACTCACGCAGAGGCACTTGTGCAGGGTTTTGCTGAAGCTTTAGGGTTCTAGAGGTTGAGAGAGGGGTCGTACTTTATCTTGGAGGCATTTTACTGAGGTTTGGCTTAGTATTCTGTGGAGGCTGATTTTCTGTTTCTGTAAGAAGATCTCTATATTTTCCTGCTGAATAATAAAATCCTCCAAATCTGCTGCACTGGTTTTCCCTCCAGGGTTTTTCCAGGGACTATTTGTCCAAAAATCTGTGTAATATTGATGTGATTGCTGTTAAATTCCTGGTTATTATTTTTCTGCTGTGTTGACCACCTATTTCGACTAGGTGGTCAACTCCATGTGCCATGAAGCTGTGTACCTGATGGTGCAACCAAGTTGAAGACTTTCTGGTTCTACAAAGCATTTTTGCCCCCAACACTTCTTTTTGTAATTGGAATTTCTGCTCCCCTGCGTGGGATAATAATATAATGGGTCTGCATGGATCATATTGTAGGTTAGTTTCCTAGGACTTTATCATTAGGGAAGTCCTTTCATTGAGTGTTTTTTTTTCTTAGGTAATTGATTTGGCCTAACCAACCATTTTAATTACCCTTGAGTTTTTCATTCACAATAATCCTCCAAAGTGGTGGATGCGTTCTAATGATCAAGACCAATGGGTGACTAGGGTCTAGGAATATTGAAAATGACCATGCTAGACATCTCCTAGAGTCTTGCGGAATTCCGTCGAGTCTATGTAGTTTTTTTTTAATTTTTTAAAATTATCTAATTAATGGTAATTTTATTAAATTTGATGTAAAAATGTAAAAACTAGGTCCTAGGGGATTTTGATAGGGGTGTGAGTACTCAAAAGAAATGG
The DNA here is from genome assembly GCA_032191745.1 of Picea mariana. Lineage (NCBI taxonomy): Eukaryota > Viridiplantae > Streptophyta > Pinopsida > Pinales > Pinaceae > Picea > Picea mariana. The sequence continues at coordinate 11,540 of JASDQU010203790.1, forward strand.
AATGAGACCCCCTACACCCTTGGACCAAGCTTCAGCTCAATTGGACATGATTTGCTAGGTCATTTCCCATGAGGAGTCCAAGCCAGTCTTGAGTCATCAATTTAATTGCTTAATTTGGCTAAGTCAAAAATGCCAAAAATTGTAAAATTAGCAAAAGGGTTTGAGAAAGAGTGGGAGATGATGCCTAACCCTTTTCCTAAGTTAGAGAAACACTTTTCTAACTTAAACCAACCCCCCACACCTAGCCACAACCTCACATCACTCATCCCCCTAGGGAAGTTGTGCTCCCGTTGGTGAGGAAACCACCCAAAGTCAAAAAATAAATAAAAGAAACACCCAAGATTCTAAAGTGCGCTCTCCTAGTGATCTCACATGGTGTTTGACTTGTCAAAAAGGTGTTTCCCGTCTCACACCCTCAACCCTCACAAACCCTAGCCTACCAAAACCCTAAAAGCGTGTCGTCCTTGAGATCTTGGCTTCTTTTGGGTGAGTGACACTTGGAGCTCATCCAAGAGGGGTCACTTTTGCCTCCCAGGTATAAAAGAATGCCTACCCCTCCCTCATTTCACATCTATTCTTAGTGTAAAGTTACTATGCCCAAATCTCTCCCATCTTGCTCTCTCTCATTTCTCAAACTTGTAGCAAGCATTTTCTTAAGATTGCTTTCAATAAAATGAATCTTTGGAGGAATTTGTTGACATTGGGAGTATTCTTGGTGCTTGGATTGGATCTTCATTGGAGGTGACTTGTATTATTGTCTTTTTGAGTTATTGCTTCTAGATCTAGAGTAGGAGATCCAAGCAAAGTATTTTGCTTGGATAGATCTATGGTAGTATTGCCATAGATCGTAGTGAAGTAGTTTCCTTGTGTTATGCAAAGTATTTTGTTGACATTTTTGAATCTATTCACCTACTTCCTTGTCTTATAGCTTGATCTCTTTTATTTGCAGGTCACTAAGGGTTTGAGAAGGACACATTTCAGATCTAGAAATTTGTCCCTTCACCCATTTGAAACCCTCTTAAGATTTTTGTTTCTTTCATACATATTCTTTAACATTTTTGGGTATATTTCTGTCATAGAGTAGGTCTCATATCATCTATTATATGCTGTTTTTTGTACTAAAAATTTATGGTTATTGCTAACAATTTTTTTTTTCAAGCTTTTGGGTTGTTTTGCAGCATTTTCAACAATTTTTACTTCTTGTTTTTCTGCAGATCTGAACCAGTAAAGGGGAGGTGCTGCCCATTTGGGGCCACAAAACATAAATATACAACCTCCCAAGTAAGGGTATTGAATACCCTCTTCTTCTTCTTCTTTCTTACATTGTAAGCAAGCCCAAAGAGAGTCTCTTGGGTTTGCATTTCTCAAAGCTTTTAAAATTTCTGTATTTTTTAATTCTTTTTGCCTACAACTAGCAAAGAGGCTTGGCTTTTCCACCCATGCTAAATCGTGAGGCTAGGACTTAGAGTTTATTTTTTGTTTTAAGCTTTCATTKCTATTTCCCCACTTGTCCTTAAGACAAGGTTGAGAGGCTAKGATCTTGTCTTTTATTTTCCAARCTCTTATTTACTTGCATTCTTTAATTCTTTTGCCTACACCTAGCAAAGAGGCWTGGCTTTKCCACCCATGCTATATCRTAAGRCTTGTCTATAGTTTAKTTTGYTTTCCTTTCATATTRTCTATAATTGYTTAATCTCTAGTTTCTCATYCTTWAATTTGTTTACTTTGCAAAGTCACTTAATATTGMTAWCTCTTGCTTAAKTTGTGYAATCATCTAATTAATTCAATATCTKGTATCTTAAGTATAGWTCTTTCACTTTGCAATTTTATTTCAAGTTGYTCATAKTTGCAMTCTAGACTAGGAGGACAAATTTATCTAGTCTAATTAGGCACCTTGGACTGGTACAACTTTCGCCACCAAAAAGGAGGCTTGTGGAGGCTACAAGAGGTGGTCAGGGATGACTTCACAGCACTAGGTGTCCCCCCTGCTTGAGCGCCCAAGTTTTTTGGGTTGACTTGTGGAGCTAGGGAAGGGCCTTGTTTGCCCTTATTCTTGAGCACCCAACAATCATTTTGGCCAAAGCGGTAAGAGTCTAGGGGTAGTCACATAGCTTAGGTTTGTTTCACATTAACTTAAGCCCCCCTAATCAAAGAGAGACTCATAAAACTTATCTAAAATCTATCTACAACATTTTCACAACATTGGCACTTTACTTTTTAGCATTTTTTTTAGTTGTGCAAACCTTGGTGTTCAAGGTCTCATTTTCATGCTTATGGTTTGATTCATTTCTACTTTTCATTTCCAAGCATTTACTTTCAAGTTGGGCATTTAATTTCAAGTTCATTGTGGTTAAAGTGGTTTTTCTGTTCAAGGGAAAGCTGTTATCAAGTTGCGCACCATCTCTTTGGGGCACTTGGTAAGTGGCTTCCCCCCCTTGCTTCAGAAGTTGCACACTTCCTCTTGTTGACTCTCTCATCTCTAGAAGTTGCGCACTTGCTCCTTTTCCAGCATTTTCAAGTACATGCTTAATGGTTAGTCAGTTGTTGAGTTCATTGGCTATAGTTTATCTCACTTTTTGTGTATCTCACTAACATCTTTTGTTCTTGTTCATATTGTAACTTACCTTTTACATTATATATTGGTCATTTCTCTATTTCATCTTGTAACTTAGTGTATAATTGTTCTTTGTAAGTAGATCATTTAATTCCTGTAATATTTTGTATAGACTTAGTTGACCCTTGCCCAACATTTAGGCACTAGTCTTAGTTGACCTTAGGGAAAGGATTTGACTGTCGTTGAAATTGTGCATTGCATTGTTGCTTGCCATATAGGTTAGATTTCCCCCTAACTTAACAAAACTAAAATTAACTCCTAGACTTAACTTAATAATTCACATAGTAAATAGGGTCTACCCCCCTTGGCTTCCCTAGGAGTAAGCCTAGACAAAAGAAGTCCAAATTGAGGTGACAAGTGGGTTTGGACTTGGGCATTGTGCCTCCAAGGACACACCAAGTGGATTGAGGCTTTTCCACATTTGTAGGTGTGTATAAGGACAGTAACATGCTATGCAATTTTATTTGTGAAAATAACCTAGCTGTAACGATAAATCAAAACATTTGTGGTTCATTTGTTAGGTTTAGAGGAAATTTCACAATATTCAATCCAATGGGTGTGGCCGGGGGGAAAGTCTCGAGTCAGGTAGCTGTCACCCGACACTCGACTCCTCCGTCTAGGCTAACTCCTAGCGAAGCCAAGGGGGGTAGTCCCTAATAAAAGAATCTAAGGCTGATTAAAGCTAAGTACAATATAAATCTAGGATTTAAATGAAACTAAAAGCAAATACAACTAATCTAGCAGCATATAATGACACAATAAAAGAATTGCTTATGCGAAAGATATTGAGCAGATAAAGTACTTCAACACTAATGATAATGCTTGAAAGCAAATGATAGTACTTGAAAATAAATGCTGATAAGCAAAATGGAGATATTATAGACCAGTGCCAATGTATGTATCGCTGCGAAATGTATTGCAATGCTCTTGGTAAGTTTTATTAATTAGGGGTGATTGGTTGATTAGTGGGTTAATTCAATGAGATGGACCGATAGTACAAGTCCACTCATGAGTGCAAGAGATTGTAAGTGTGAAAATGAAATCTAAACTAAGATGCATTTCCTTTAACTACTATCTTAGATGGGTACAAGCAAGATCGCAAGGAGTTCCAATGGGGAGAGAGCGAATCGCAAAGTATCCCCCTGAATTCACAAGTCGATTTGCTGGTATTGATCCCGTATCGAGTAATAATTGTTGAAGGTTTTCTCTAATTAAAAATACTCCACATGAATCAAATCCCTCTCTGGTTCATGCCAAGATCCAACAAGCCGGTGAGGTTGAGAGCATATCAGGGAAATGATGGGGAAGGTTCGTTCCTTTGCAAAATGAAATACTGAAAATGAAACTAAGCTAACTAATCTAAGAAAAACAAATGTTTTGCGGTGCTTGGGTTTGTTTTAAGTTTATTTTAACTTGTTAAAATAGAAAATGGAACATGCAAAAGGAAAAATGCAAAAAAGGAGACAATCCCCCCGGGGGTGGGGGGATGAGAGGCCTAGTGGATTATACCACTGTAGCTTTTGAGCTACAATCTTTATGAAGAGTGCTTGATGGCCTTTTATAGGTCTAAGGCCAACAAACTTACAAAAAATTGATAGAAAAGGGTATTAAAAGGAAGGTTGTGTGCCTAGGGTGGTCCCGGATGCTCCGGATCCACGAAATTTCGGCAGCACTTCCTCCTATCTGTTCGCTCAACCTGAAAACACAGCAAGCTAAAGTGGAGAAATGTTGCCCAAAAGTGTTTTAGAAGTACCTGCAAAAGTTGTTAGTTCTAGCCCAAAAAATACCAAGTAAAAGCTATGCAAAAGTTAGTGAGAAATAACCAAGGAAGCAAGCGAAGTGCCATCTTTCTTAGTGGATTTTGTTTGCTGTTTGGGACAGCAAACAACAAGGCACTAAGATTGCCAAATATGATATTTGAAGTTCTAAAAAAAGGGAATCTAACTCTTAGCCTTGACATTTTACTATGAAATGCTTGCTAAAAGACGAGACTTCTTATGCTAGATCTACTTTGTATGATGAAAACTTTAAAGTGAAATCTAGATTTAACATGCATGCAAAAGTGTAATCTACTTTTGATTTACAATTAAAATAAAGATCTATTATGCATGCAAAGAACAGTATGAGACGAACAAAGTTCGCTCACACAAGAATTATCCAAAATACTTGGAATATAACAAAGTAATCCATATAGGACTGTAAATAATAAATGAATAATAAGGTATAATGAGATAGATGAGATGATTACAATTGAGAATGAGGGCCTGCTTATATACCCACGCAGGGGTGCCCTTTACTAATAGTCATGTCCTTTGAGACATGACCTTTCATTATTAATAATTATTAGTTATTAACTATTATTATGTTTATGAATATCTATTTATGTATATTTTATGTTCATAACATTGCCTTCCCCTTAAAAATGCTTTGTCCTCAAAGCATAATCACTGGAAGGCTTCCCTTTTTGAACTTTTGTTCTGGCAGACGATGTCTTCTCAAATCTTATGTGCTTGTAGTTGCGACTCTCGACGAAACATGATGATATAACCTTTGAATTCCCAAACTAATGTGTTGCACCTTTTTTGGGAGTGATCCATCCCAAATCTACGTTCATTGGAATTGTTTGATGATTGATTGGTCAAGTTGTTGATTTTATCATTTATAATAACTTTAATGTCTTTCCTTGATAACTTGTATCCTTTAATTATCCTTGAATAAAAGTAATTTTATATTTCCTTTGTATTTTATGAAAACTTTAATATAATATATTCTCAAAGTTTTATGAACCCTTTAATATCCAATATAATATTTTTCCTTTTTATTTTTCATGACTTTTAGAATATAATATATTCACATTTATGACACCTTTAATATAATATATTCTCAAAGTTTTATAAAACCTTTAAACTTTATTACTTTATACTTTGAACTTTACTTTAAAAAAATCCACTTAAAACCCACTTAATGTGACGCTTCCATAATACTTTCTAATATGATTAAGAAATAATTTGTCCCCTTAAAAAACCTTCAATGTGGTAATTTGTTACCTTTCTTTTTAATAGGACTTGAAAACTCTTATTTTCACGGTTTATATTGAATGGGCACTCACATATGGACACGATAGTTCGTGAACCTAAACGCACTTTCCCTTCGTGATATACCTTTGCTTGCAACTAGATTCACGGCAGATTCACGGCTCGAATTCCCTGGATTCCTTGGATGTCACAGCGCAATAAGTGCCAATGGTGATTTTATTTTTTTCTTTCAATTGTTGCATAGGACTTTGATAATATCGAATTGAATAATACCGAAAATGCCCAACAGTCTGCTCCCGAATTAAGATGAACGAGATTCTTGAGGTGGCAACTATTTGTACACACAAATGGCAACACTAATGGCGGCTTACATGTAATATGTTGGACTTGCTCATATAACGTTAAATTTATTTAAAAAAAAATTAAACCAACTTCGTGCCCTTTTTTCGAACGTCGTACCCCTTAATATTCGCTTAACTTCTTGTTCCTTTCTTTCTTGTGATCGCTCGACTATTTACACTATTTTAATGTGATCTGTAGCTTATGTTTAGCATCATTGCTTCCAATGAAATTCGATGTGGAGAGGGAAGCTACAGGAAATTATAGTGCAGTTGGCAACCCAAACTTTTAAATAGTTCTAAGGAATTGATAATTGATACATGTACGGATATCAAATGGTAAACAATGAACTTTATTAATCTGCGGATCAAATTGTATGGAATAATATGGTTTATAAAATATTTAATTGCCAATTGTACGGACTGGCACGATATTGACAGATTTTTTAAATCAACGACCTGTACGAATTGTTGTACGGTGATATACGCAGACTATACGGGTGAGACTGTACGGATTTTCTGTAGGTATACCACATGATTTTCAATTTTTTAATTTGGTGTACGGATGGTACGGATTCACTGTACAGTTTTTTATTCGCTGTGCAATTTTTTTATTGAAATGTAAAAACCAGTTTTAATTTTGACTTGTACTGAGTGCAATTAATGCTTGATCAAATCTGCACGGTAGCCAGATTTTAGTATGAGCTGGTATGTTTTGTAATTTTTTTGAATTTGGTGTAACTGTAATTTTAAATTAATGGTATGACATTTTTTTTTGTTGTTCACTGTACGGACCGATAGTGGTACAGAATATTTTTTTAGTTTCTATAGTACAACGCGCTGCTATTAATTTTAATGTGTTGGCTGCTGTACGGACATACCAACAATTTAATTTTTATTTTCTTTTCTAAAAGATACCTATACGGTGGACAGAACGGTGGCAGCGTTTGAATAATTGGTGTTTTATTCTTCTTCTTGATTTCTGGTTCTTCTAATTTTCTGGCAGCGGAATAATTATTAAGTTTCAGTGGCCAAGGGACAGGTTTTGGTCAAAGACCTCTGTATCAGAGAAACT
>JASDQU010203793.1:6237-18798 GCA_032191745.1 Picea mariana
TCGGCTGGAACCTATCAAAGTTCCAAGTCAAGAAATCTGCGACAGAAGGATAAGGACAGACACTAAGGGCATGGATATTCATGAACTGTCACAGCAGCTAAAGCAAGCGCAGCTCGCTATTGTTGAGCTATACCAGGAGAACAGGGAGTTGAGACAACAATTAGTAGAGAAGACCCTCAAGGCATCAACAACACAAGGCTAAGAGGGAAACGTGACTTGGCTCAAGAGGTAGCTCAGGGAAGCGCAAGACACAATCATCCAATTGCATGAAGCACAGAGGATGTCAGAAGAGATAATTGAAAAGCACTTCAAGGAATGTGGACCGGCCCTAGAAAAAGTCTACGTGGCTCTAGCCAGTGTGCATAAGAGGCTGAAAGGGAACGTGGTTTTGCAAAGACAAGTAATGAATCTGAAAAGGCACAACTGGTGTCTCGAGAGAACTCTTCAGATATCAAAACTGCAGACAAGGCCAGTATTGTGATCGACCGATTCCATTTTTGTCTTCTCAAATGTGGTGTGGATTTTGTCTCCCCATGTCCTACTTCCTACCGGGAAGTAGGGACTCTGATAGGTACCCACATGACAAGAATACGATGCGCAATGTTAGAGACCCATCTACTACAAAGGAGAGGTGTACATTGGAAATGTGATAGTTTTAAGAAATGCGTTGTTCCCTAATTGGTGTTGTCATCCTAGAAACACCTGCGACAGTCTTCAGTTATCCGCCACATGCACGCTCCAGCAAATGATCACGTGGCAGAAATCATGGTCGTTACAATGGGTGGTAGGAATCTGACAGATCACTTGATCATCCAAATACCTTGTCAAAGGAAAAGCATCGACACATCACTCTCTAATGATGAAATCTTGTTGATGATCGAACTGTCATGGAAAATACGTTAGTTATTGTGCGATCAAGTATAGTCAATTTCTATTTTTAGTAAAGTGCCATATGAAGGATCATCTAGTAGAGAATAGTCAGGACCTAATTTCTAGGGATAGTAGTTGGAGGGCAGGGCAACCCAAGTGGCACACCCTTGACTATATATTTCATCTTTTCAATGTAAGCTAGGTTGGTTGGAAAAATAGTGTAGACAGTAACTATTGAATGTAGCTTTCTAATGGTAGCGGTTTGATGTATTGTAAATTCTCTTTATGTACGTGTTTCTTGTGTTCTTTATATTCATATCCATATTTTGTCTAAATCGAAATGTTATTTAAATCTAGAATTCATTGTACGGTGCTCTAGATTTTTCCATTTAGACGATTGTGTCTTCTTCTAAGTGAACTTTGAATTCATCTCCAGTGGTGCTCTGAGTTGCTTCATGTTTTTTTCTCTCGCCACACTCAACAATTTTGAACTGAAAGATTGTTGCCTACTTATCCTTTATCCTCTCAAGTTTAGTCACCAAGTCATTTTTTTCTCTCGCTTTCTTAAATTGACTCCATAGCCCAAGGTCTTGTTTTCTTTCACCAATAGAACCAGAAATATTGTATGAAAGTGTCAAATCTAGCCGACAGTTTAAAGACATAACCTATACAGAGACGAAGTCTCGGAGAGAGCCCTCTACAGGTCATAAAGGCTAGTTTTCGGCCTTAAATTTGGTTTGTAGGTTGCCTTTTTCATGTGTTTTCTCAGTCGAATGAAGTTTACAGAGCGCTAACATTTTGGCGCCGCTGTCGGGGATGGAATTGAATGAAACTTTCCCTAGGAGAATGACTAAGGATATAGTTTTGACCCTTGAGGGTAACAGTGGGAAAAACGTCTATATTGTCTGAAACCTTTACCCTGGCGACTCCAATAAAAGAGACCAGTAGCACAGAGTAACGCAACTCATAAATCTTAGCTCCGAAGAAAATTTATACCAGAGCCAATCCTAACTCGAACCCGTTAGAGCCCATGTGTGATCCCGAGAAAATTCTGCATAGGGAAAGGGAGTAGGAACCATACCCATTCTATTACCTAGACAGAAACTTGTCCTTACCCAAGGATGGTTTACAAAGCATTGACGACCTCGATTTTTACACCTTGTTCGAACAAACCTTGTTCAGGTCTAAATCAGAAACCAGCTTGGACGATATAGTCTTCGATGAGCAGAGGTTTCGATCTCTGATACCAAACAAAATCCTGCAAGCTTCCATAGTCCATGCTCAAAACATCCTAAAAATCCCAAACCCCCCTAGATCAATGGCCAACAGATTCTCCCCCCTTTCTCTACCATCCCAACTGCATGATTTACCCCAGAACTACAACCAGAGGATCAAGCTGTATGATCTCGAGGGAAACACCTCTGCCCAAAAGCACTTGGACTGGTTCAACTATTTTGTTGATCTAGAAGAGGTGGATCATGAAGATGCAAATATGGGATTGTTCGTGAAGAGTCTTTCAGGGGAGGTTAGAAAGTGGTTTAAGTTCCTTCAAGTAGCAAGCATCCCCAACTTCGTCGCATTTGAAACATCATTCATTGCTAGATGGGGAGACAAAAAGAATCCTTTACAATTACTGATGCAGTACAACAATATGAAGAGAGCGTCAGAGGAGACGGTGCAAGATTTCTCAACCCGTTTCATGAGGGTCTACAACTCAATCCCCACAGAAGTCCAGCCACCTCTCGGGGCTACGCAGCTTCGATATGCTGACTCTTTTGACAACAATTTTGCCTTGCTGTCGAGGGAGAGAAGATATGCTAATTTAGACGCCATGATGAGTGACGCAATCAAAGTCAAAGTAAACATGATGGCATCGGGAAAGATCAAACAAAGCTTCAACAGAGGCAGGAAGAAACCCCAAGGAGAAGTGCATCCATTGACTTCTCGAACCTTAGATGACAAGTTCGACTTAATGATGAAGACGATGGAGAAGCTGATGGAAAGAATGTCCATGGGAAATAATCCTGTCACACAAGAACAACATGACCTCCAGCCCAGAAATCAGAACCTTAGAAGAGGTCTGGTCCCACAAATCGGGTAAAGGGAACAGAGAGACCAGGGCGACCAAAAAATAAGGCCCTTGTTCCAAAACAATTATGCGAATGAAGATTTTGATCAGATGATCCAAGATCAAATGCATTGTTGCGACAACACAGATACATGTGTGTTCTTGACGAAGGGAGAAGACAATCAATACATGAGTGAAAATGATGATATTCTGTTGGAGACTGATGATGTGTTTTCTTGGGAAACTGAGGAATTAAGGAAGGGTTATCACAATGCCATCATGCAGTTCCAAAAGCAATAAAACCTCAAGAACAAAAAGACATCTGCGGAACCTAAACAAACAAATCCCATAAGAGAACCCCAAGAAGATACCCCTTCCACAAGTCGAACAAAAAAAGACAACCCAACCAAGGATGTGACTGAAAAGGGAAAGTCAAAGGAGGAGGTTCTAAGGAAAGTGCCAGAAACCAGTTGGGAGACAGGCGTCAAGGAGGTAGAAAAGGTTCTCCCCCCTTTTAACTTTGAGAACGAAATGGCCAAAATTAAAATCTTCGTCCCTTTCAAAGAGCTCATCAAGAAAGGAGAATATCGGGATCAGATTATTAAAATGTTAAAGATGGGAGAGACTTCCAACACCCTAAATGTTGGGTATGTGTTATATTCTTTGCATGAGTAGTAGTGTCACCTACCTTGAGAAACATGTCATGTATTTAGGTGGTTTTTCGGCACATGGTTTTTGTCGATGGTTTTCTATTTCCAGTGAAGGAATTAGGGTTTTGGACTAATCCAGGTCATTGGGTTATGGTTTTGGATGTCATTGGCTCCTATATGTATATTGTATTGTAAACAATGTATAATTATGAATAATATAGAATATGCTGGTTTTCTCGGTTTGGGTTTCCAGGGGAAAAATCTCTATGTAATGTTTGTATTTTCCATTGTATCTTTTGTGTTATTTTTCTGAATATATGTTTGTAGTAGATATTGTACAAGGTTAGAATTTACACTGAACATCCAGGATGACCACCCTGTCATTTTGTTTGGTCCGCACGTGGAGGAAACAGGTGATACTGAGGAAGTTCCCCCATTCTATGTCAGCCTCAAGGTCCATGACATGAATTTTCATAACGCCATGCTGGATTCGGGTGCATCACACAATCTCATGCCCAAGGTGATCATGGACGAGTTAGGTTTGGACATCACCAGGCTCTATAAGGATATTTTTTCTTTCAATTCAAGGAAAGTGAAATGTTTGGGTCTGATCAAAGATTTGGTTGTGTCGTTGTCCCAAATCCCTTCTAAGAATCTGGTTATCGATGTGGTTGTGGCCGATATCCCCCCTAAATTTGGCATGCTAATGTCTCGATCATGGGTCACGAAATTGAAGGGAACCCTGCACATGGATATGTCGTACGCCACTATTCCTTTCTTCGACCAAGAGAGACAATTGTACAGAGAGATGTTGCTCAAATACATGGTGAGTAGCAAGACCTAGTCGAATAACCACCCTATTTACTCCTTCGACATTGAGATCGGCTCCTCAATATTTTACAATGACTTGCGCTTTGAAGGGGAAGGGCAGACCACTGTCATGATTGTCTAGGATAAAGCCATGCAATGAGCAGAAGACTGCGCAAACCCAAGGAACCGCATAGAGAACAAGATGCAGAACATGAATTTCAACGGAGCCGTTAGCAAGGAAGGAGCAGGGGGCAATGTATGAATAAGTCCCCCCAAGGTGGGCACAAAACTATTCTCGTACAAACTCACCTTTGATTGTACAAATAACATGGCGGAGTATGAGGCATTGATTTTGGGTCTGAGAGTTTTGAAAGAATTGGGTGCAAAGAGGATAGCGGTGCATGGTGACTCTGAGCTCATCATAAACCAAGTGAAAGGTATATACCAATCCAAGAACCCCAGACTGAGGGCATACAGGAACCTAGTGTTGGAACTCCTCGAAGAATTATCAGAGTATAATTTGTCAGTGATCCCAAGGGGGAAGAATGAAATTGAGGATGCCTTGGCCACCTCGGCTTCATTTTTTAAGATTCCCATTTTCCCCAACATAAAGTATGAGATTGAAGTCAAGCACAGGCCGACAATACCCAATAATATCAAGTATTGGCAGGTGTTTGAGGATGAAAAACAGGTGGAGATATTTCTCCAGATGAGAGACAAGTTCACTAATGTGAACATCGATGATGAGTGATGTTGCAAAGAACATGAAAGCACAGCTACGCGCAGTAATGACGACCCCTTTTAAAACCAGATAGTTGGAAGGGACATAGTGCAGCTAAAGAATAATATCATCCCCAAAGGATTGGTTCCGTTGGAAAATTTGTTTGATGAAAATGATGTGGCCAGAAATCCCAGGATCACTACGAATGATGAGGATGTCGAGGGTTGCAACATCGGGACCCAGGAGAATCCGAGGATAATCAAATTTTCAAAGACACTCAGTCTAGGGGTCAAACAAGACTACATCAAACTCATGAAATATTTTCCTGACGTTTTTTCCTGGAGTTATGAGGACTTGAAAGTATACGACACTAAAGTGATTCAGCATGTCATTCCTCTCAAAGAAGACCAAAAACCTTTCAAGAAAAATCTAAGACAGATCAATCCCCTGTTGTTACCACTAATTGAAAAAGAGGTAAAGAAACTCTTCAAATCCAAAATTATTGTTTCTTTAAGATTTTCAAAATGGGTTGCCAACCTGGTGCCTGTAAGGAAAAAGAGCGGTGAAATAAGGTTGTGCGTGGATTTTTGAAACTTGAATAGAGAATCCCTCAAGTACAAATACTCGCTCCCTAATATGGAGTATATTATGCATAAGTTAGTTGGATCCCAGAAGATGTATATGTTGGATGGTTTTTCAGGTTACAATCAGATCATGGTACACCCGGATGACAGGGAAAAGACAGCTTTCATGAAACCATGGGGTACGTTCATGTACACTAAGATGCCTTTCGGACTTATGAATGTTGGAGATACCTTCCAAAGGGTGATGGATATAGCATTTGCTGAGGAAAGGGACAAATTTATCGTGATATACCTGGATGACATCACACTGTATTCCGACTCCGACGAACAACATCTTAGGCATCTGAAGAAGGTCTTCCAAAAATGCAGGAAGTTCGGCATATCTTTGAATACGAAAAAATCACATTTTGGAATGCAAGAACAGAAACTATTGGGGCACATCATCTCGAATGAGGGTATAAAGATAGATCCTAGCAAGGTAGAAGGAATCCTGAAGATCAACACTCCTCGTAGCAAGAAGGAGGTACAATCCTTCCTGGGAAAGGTGAATTTCTTGAGAAGATTCATCCTAAATCTGGCGGAAATTATAAAGCATATCACTAGCATGATCAGAAAAGGAAATGAGATCAAATGGAACCCCAAAGCCAGGAGATCATTTGAAGACATCAAGTTAGCGCTAACCAAAGCTCTCGTATTGGCCAGCCCAGATTTCACGAAGGATTCCATCTTGTTCTCCTTCACCTTGGAGCATACCATCACTAGTGTACTATTACAGTAGGACGACTAGAATTTTGAAAATCCTATATCCTACTTCAGTAGGACGCTGAGAGATTCCCCACTGAGGTATGATATTATGGAGAAGCAATCATACTCCTTGGTGAAATCCCTCAAGGATTTCAGGACTTACATACTACATTCCCACGTTATCGCTTACGTGCCCAGCAATTCATTCAAAGACATCCTGACTCAGCCTGACCCTGAGGGAAGAAGAGGTAAGTGGATCACATTCATGCTAGAATACGACCTCGAAATCAAGCCCACAAATTTGATTGAGGGTCAGGACCTCACAAAATTGATGGCCCAATTGAACTGCTATGTTTTGGGAATAAACTTCGTTGTTGATCTATCGGCGAATCCTCAAGAAGAAACAACCTCGCAGGTGTCTCATATATTCATCTATTCACCTTGGTATATAGACATCATTTATGTGTTGAAGAATATGCAAGCTCCTCCAGGGTTAAGTAAGACCAAGGCAAGGTTCTTAAAGTTGAAGGCTACTAGGTTCTGCATCTTAGATAACTCCCTATATTGGAAAGATCTAGGAGGGATATTGTTGAGTTGCTTACTAGAAGATGACGCAGAATGAGCTATCAGGGAATTCCACAAAGGCGACTATGAAGAACATCACTACTGGAAAACCACCATGCATAAAATATTAAGGGTGGGTTATTATTGGCCCAACATTTTTGCAGATGTATATAAAGAAGTATTCAGTTGCCACGAGTGCCAGATATTCGATGGAAGGAGAAAGTTGCAACCCATGCTGCTGAAACTAATCTCGGTCGAAGCGTCATTCATGCAATGGGGCCTGGAATTTATAGGAGAGATTCATCCGCCATCCTTGGCGCAACACAAATGGATACTTACGGCTATGGATTACTTCACAAAATGGATCGAAGCAATTCCAACGAGACAGGCTACCAACACGATCATCATTCATTTTCTGGAGACCAACATCCTGTCTAGGTTCGGGTGCCTTATCAAGATCATCACAAATAACGCAGCCGCAATTAAGTCCAATAAAATGGAAAAGTTTTGTAACGATTACAATATAACCCTAGGACATTCAATGACTTATTACCCACAGGGTAATGTATTGGTGGAATCATCCAACAAAATCTTAACCAGGATTATTAAAAGGGTCCTGCAAGACAACAAGAAGGCCTGCCATAAGAAAATTATTTAAGCGCTATGGAATGACAGAGTCACTACCAAAAAGTCCATATCGACATCGCCATTCCAAATCATATATGGCGCAGATGCAATTTTCCCTACCTCACTGGGATTTCCCATCGGGAAGTTACTACAAGAACAAGAGGCCGAGACATGATTCACTCGCAGCAGATGAAGGAGCATGTTTATAATCGATCACAACTTCACCAATACAAGATGAAGAAAACTTTCGACAAGCACTCTAAGCAGAAGGAGTTCCAGGTAGGTGATTTGGTGCTAAAGTGGGACGCAAGGAACGAAGACAAGGGAAAGCATGGAAAATCTGATCATCTTTGGACAGGGCCTTTCAGAATCGGCACGTACCACGTGAACAATGCATATATGTTAAAAGATCTTAACGGAGAGTCCACTGGCAGAGGGCCTGTAAATGGCAGGTTCCTCAAACACTATCTGGTTCAGTAAGGTCTGTTTCATTTTTCATGTCATTGTAAATAGTCGTTTCATTTTTTGTTTTCAAAGAAGGCATTTCGATTCAGTATGTCAGCAAAAGATTAAAGCTCGGAGTGAAGGCCCTAAGTTTATGTTGAGTCTGGTCGTAACTATGTCAAGAAGGTCTAGGATGTGTTTTTATTTTCTGTTTTTTCAGAGTCTGGAAGTCAAATAAGGCCCAATGGTCAGGCACCTGGTCTGTTATTCTTTCCCACCTCACTAGGAGGATATCATCCTCGTTGGAGCCAGTTGTTAGCGCCATAATGTTTTTAGTTAAAGTCAGTCTTAGTCGATTCATGGTTTTTGTGTCAAAGCGTGTGAGTTCAGGTACCGAAAAACGAATGAGTCGAAGTCAGCAAGTGGTCGGTTAGCCCTTGGATTCAGGAGGGGACGTCAGAATAAAACATGTGTAAGTGGTAAGGGTATTTTCCCAAAGAGTTGGGTCCTGTCAGAAGAGGAGGTTTTACGTGCCAAAGTTTGAGGAAAATTGTTAAATAAGAGTCACGTCGACAGATGCAGTGACCATCATCATCTCATTATGAAGTCAGAAAGGATGAAAAATAACGACGCTCATATCATGTATACTCTGCAGTTCTTATCAGATGTACTTTACACACCCCGAAGTGTACCCGTCGTGTGGATGTGTTGCGCAAATCTTCGGCCTACTTTGAAACCTCCAGTCACCATGGATTCAGTGTCCCCTGGCACGATTCCATCTCTTGCCCACCCATTTATAAATACCAGTTGCATTGCATGTATTTTGTTCACCAGCCAAGTTTATGCAGTGTCTGTAATTCTTCCCGCGAGCCCTGAGTTTCTCATTGCAGGAAAGTCAATTGCCTTTAGCTGCATCAAAAACCTGAGTCAATCAAGATTACCACCTTAGGTCCATGATAAATCCACCACGTGCAGAACAAATACACGTTGCACCATGGAAACATCCTAGAACATAAGAAAAGGTGTGCAAAGTAGCAGAAATGTGGGGCCCGAACCTCAAAACTTGACATTGGTAAATGAAGATGCGGATGTCAGAGCATATTTTGAATAGGTCGGATGCATGGTCGTTTGTAGGAAAATCCAAGGATTCAACATGAAACTGGAGGAACAGTTCGCACTCAGATTCAACAGGTTTTGCGGGGTAATTGCAAGAATCACTTTCCAGGTAACGGAGGAAACTATGTCAGTCGCAACGGAGATCCCTCCACATGGTGAAAGGTGGTCTAAAGGCATGATTTTGAATGCGCTATTCTATAAGGAATTCATCAAACCAGACTGTTTAAACAGGAAATTCAAAGTGGGCGTTCCAAGTAGATATCCGCAAGAGCCTTTTCGGAAGCTCCTAAGGGCGATTAGAAAATATTTCACTTGTGAAGGGAGGTCTGACAGAATACACCCACATCACATCAGATTGTTGATGCATTTCACAGGAAGGAGACCGTTGAAACTGCCTTTCTTCTTGCACCAAAGCCTTCGAGAAATGGTGGACAACATCCAAACTAAAGAAAACCAGCCAAAGAAGAAACTATCTCACGTCTCAATAATCAAATTGTTGATAGTTGAGGAGTTGAAGCGATTGGGAGAAAACTGGGATTCGTTTCTACTCACAGTCGACATCCCCAGGGACCCCAAAGGAGATTCCTTTTCACCCACAGTAAAAGTAACATCTCACTGCATGGAGTTGGAAATAGGAAGGGTTGCAGAGGAGGGAAATACATTGGAAGCCCCATCCCCCCAATAGTCAATACCCCAGAAGAGGGGAAGGCCAAAGAAGAACAAAGAGACCGGGGAGGCCCAAAACCCGAGCAAGCCACGCACAAGGTCAGTTGCCGAACAGTTACTCATGCACACCATTCGGCTGGAACCTGTTGAAGGTCCAAGTTGAGAAACCTGTGGCAGAAGAAGAAGGATAGACACTAAGGGCAGGGATATTTGTGAACTATCACAATAGCTAAAGCAATTGTAGCTCTCTATTACTGAGCTATACCAGGAGAACAGGGAGATGAGATGGCAGTTAGTAGAGAAGACCCTCAAGGCATCAACATCACAAGGCCGAGACGGAAATGTGACTTGGCTCAAGAGGCAGCTCAGGGAAGCGCAAGACACAATCATCCAGCTGCACGAATCACAGAGGATGTCAGAAGAGAGAATTGCAAAGCACTTAAAGGAATGTCGACTGGCCCTGGAAAACATCCATGCAGCTCTATCCAGTACGCAAAAGAGGCTGAAATGGAACGTGGTTTTGCAAAGACAAGTAATGAATCTGAAAAGGTGCAACTGATCTCTTAGAAGAATTCTTCGGATATCAAAACTGCATACAAGGCCAGAAGCATAATCGACCGACTTCGTTTTTTTCTTCTCAAACGTGGCGCTGATTTTATCTCCCTGTGTCTTGTTTCCTACCGGGAAGTAGGGACTCTAGCAGGTACCCGCACGGCAAGCATACGACATGCAACGTTGGAGACCCATCTACTACGAAGGACATGTGTACGTTGGAAACACGACAGTTTGAAGAAAGGTGTTGTCCCCTAACTAGTCTTGTCATCTTGGAAACACCTGCGACACTCTGCGGTTACCCGCCACATGCACGCTCCAACAAATGATCGTGCGACAGAAATCAAGGTCGTTACAATGGGTGGTAGGAGTCTGACAGAGAACTTGATCGTCCAGATACCATATCAAAGGAAAAGCATTGACATGTCACTCTCTAACGATGAAATCTTGTTGATGACCGAACTGTCATGGAAAAGACGTTGATTATTGTGTGATCGAGTACAGTCAGTTTATATTTTT
Organism: Picea mariana; assembly: GCA_032191745.1. Taxonomy (NCBI): domain Eukaryota; kingdom Viridiplantae; phylum Streptophyta; class Pinopsida; order Pinales; family Pinaceae; genus Picea; species Picea mariana. Next base: position 17,173 of record JASDQU010203793.1, read on the forward strand.
ATTAAAGTGCCATATGAAGGATCATCTAGCAGAGAATAGTCAAAACCTAATTTCTAGGGATAGTATTTGGAGGGCAGGGCAGCCCAAGCGGCACACCCTTGACTATATATTTCATCTTTTCAATGTAAGCCAGGTTGGTTGGAAAAATAGTGTAGACAGTGACTATTGTATGTATCTTTCGAACTCGATTGAAATTTAATGCAAAGGTCATGAAACTTTTATGAAAAGATTCTAATGGTAGTGGTTTGATGTATTGTAACTTCTCTTTATGTACGTGTTTCCAGTGTTCTTTATATTCATATCCATATTTTGTCTAAATTGGAACATTATTTAAATCTAGAATTCATTGTGCGGTGCTCTAGATTTCGTCATTTAGAAGACCGTGTCTTCTTCCAAGTGAACTCAGAATTCATCTCCAACGGTGCTCTGAGTTGCTTCATGTGTTTTTCTCTTGCCACACTGAACGATTTTGAACTGAAAGACTATTGCCTACTTAGCCTTTATCCTCTCAAGTTTAGTCACCAAGTCATTGACTCCATAGCCCAAGGTCTTTCTTTCTTTCGCCAATAGAACCAGAAATATTGTATGAAAGTGTCAAATCTAGCCGACAGTTTAAAGCCATAAACTATACAGAGACAAAGTCTCAAAGAGAGCCCTCTCCAGGTCAGAAAGGCTAGTTTTTGGCCTTAAAGTTGGTTTGTAGGTTTCCTCTGTGATTCATTTTCTCAGCCGAACGAAGTTTACAGAGCGCTAACAGTAGTGTTGGAACAACATTTCTTCTAGTTGAAAATTTGACAGGATGTTAGAAAGTATATCAGGTCCTGCATTGCCTGCTTTATTGTCGAACCAACCACTAAAAAACAAGGCCCATACGCGCCTCTGCCTCCTCCTAAAAGGCCTTAGGAATCCATCTCAATGGACTACATGTCGGGCTTTATGTCCACCAAGCGGGGAAATGACTGTGTTTTTGTGGTTGTTGATTGCTTTTTCAAGATCGCGATTATGGCCGCCTACAAGAAGAGCATCACAGTGGAGGCCACTGCCAAGCTCTTCTTTGAACGTGTGGTACATTTTGGGATACCATAAACCATTATCTCATATCGAGACAGTCAGTTGTTCAACACATTTTGGTCGAGCCTCTGGTCATTGTTGGACACCAATCTCACCAAGTCCACTTCCTTCCACCCCAAACGAATGGCCAAACTGAGGTTGTTAACCATATGATTATGCATATTCTACACATGTACAATTCCAAGCACCCCCGCAAATGGGATGAGTTTCTTCCCTATGTTCAACACAGCTACAACAAAGCCATACATAGGTCAATCGACCACAACCCCTTTCAGGTTAGGTTTGGATTTCAACCATTGGGTTCCATGGATGTTGCACTACTCCTTACAGCCACCCAGGCAGACTCATCCCATACTTTGACAAAGAAACCCGGTTCATTGAGTGGATCCAACACATACGCCAACAGGTTCAAGATATTTTACAGAATTCCAATGCCAAGTACAAGCAACACCATGATCAACACCAGGTGCCACACAAGTTTCATGTGGGAGACAAAGTTTGGTTGCACTTGCAGAAAAAACACCTTGCAGGGCACCATCGGAAGCTTCGTCCACT
>JASDQU010203796.1:0-18895 GCA_032191745.1 Picea mariana
CTTCTGTGTTCCAACGCTGTTTCAGCACTGTTTTTCAGCGTCTGTGTTTGCATTTGTGTTGCAGCATGTTTCAGCATCTGTTCTTCATAAACAATCGATTGCCATCAATGACAACCTTGATCATCTGCGCCTTGATCATCTGCGTCATCTCTGTTGTAGCCATATTTCCAACATACTTCCTGCTGCTAAACCTTTGTACCATGTATTGACTTCTCCCATGAGGCTTTGAGAAAACAACTTCAATTTGACATCCTCATAATCAACTTCCTCCAAATCCATAAAATCAACAACTCTACTGACATGCTGCGTGGCTATGATCGTACTTGTACTATCAAATTTGGGCAGTTTCTGAGAATAATTTTGTGGTAACTCTTGCAAAGGGGCTGACAGTTTTAATGGAGCATATCAAGCAACATACATGACTTTTTTTTGTGAGGAAACTATATCAGCTGGACTATGACTGTCATATGGATCTGGTTTGGGGTTTCTTTCACAATCAAAAGATACATTTGTAGTTTCTCTAGGATGAGGTAAAACTGTCAAAGGGGACTCGTGTATTGTTTTGCATTTCTGAATGGATTTGAATAGATAGGAAAAATTTTCTTTAATGTACTCAAGAAAAAATAAAAGGCACTTGATACAAAAAAAAATCATATCCTGGAAAAATTTGACATGATCTGGCCCATCAAACTCGTCTTCTCCCAAAAGTACTCAGAAAGCGTAGCGTGCTACTCCAAAATGTGGCAGAAAGGTAATTTTCAAGTGTTTTTTTTCTCTTCATGCATGCTAGAGTTGACAAAAATTTTCCTCCGGATAGTCAAAAGTGATGTACAATTGATGCGGAGTATTAAAATTGACATGATCCAACCCTTCAAACTCGTCTTCTCCTAAAATTACTCAGAAAGCATAGCATGCTGCTCCAAAATGTGGCAGAAAGGTCATTTTCAAGTGGTTTTTTGCTCTTCATGCATGATAGAGTTGACCAAAATTTGCCTCCGGATAGTCAAAAGTGATGTAAAAGTAACGAGGAGTCTGAAAATACACACCATTTTTCATTTCGAATCCTCCATCAAAAGTGTAGCGTTCCCCACACTACATTTTCTGTTGTATGACAGTTTCAAAAATTGCCAAATATTCTGGGTTTTCTGCAGAAATTGGTCTCAAATATTGCGCAATATATCTCCCACCATAACACATTTTATAAAAATGAGAGAGGGTTTTTTTATATGGTATGTTTTTAACAAAACCCTCCTCCATTTTTCAAAAGTACTTTCCCATTTGTTCACAATATTCTCTGCAAAATGATGTCTAAAACAGGACTTTGCACAATCAGAAAAATAGGCTATGAAGATGTGAATGTATCTCTCCCCCTGTAACACCTTTCTAAAATGTGAGATAGGTTATTGTAATTTTTCCTCTTACGAACACAAAACTCCTCCATTTTCTCAATATTCATCTCTTATGGGCCCAAATTATGCTCTACAAACAGGTGACTAAAAAGGTCATTTCTGGAAAATGTGCCTTCAAAGATTTTTGGAAAATGAAGTGGAATGATGGGTTAGGGGTTTCCTAAATTATTGAGAAAATTTAGGGGAGTAGGGGTAGGGGGTAATGTTAGGGAGTAAGGGAAATTGGAATCTTAGGAAATGAGTGAGGGGAAGGAGTGAAAAAGGGAAAAACACAACGAACTTGTTGAAAGAGCAACGAAAATGATGGAATGAGCAGCGAATTGCTAGGGTTTTCTCTTTTTCGAGGAAAGTTTCTCTGAAAATGAGGAGAGATGATTGATGAATATGTGGGAGCTCTTATTTGAGAGAAATGAGTGAGATAATTCTCTTGAAATGGTCTTTGTAGCTTTTAAATGTCACTTTTTCAAAATGGTGGGGTGGCCCACAAATTTCACCATTGCTTTTGAACTTGAGTAGCTTAGGAACATTTGAAACAACTTCGAAAATTTTTAGAACCAATTACATCAATCTTGAAACACTTTATGACTTAAAACCAAACTTGAGAGAGATTTCCTTTTACTACTCTTGACTTTAGTAGTTTTATGAGTGAAATGACACAATATGATGACCATGACCCTAGTGACCTAATGGTGACACTGAGATGAATGAGAATCATTATGATGGGACTGAAATGATGATGATGATGACTCTTTTGAGTGATGAGAAAGAAAATTTAAATGCTGATGATGAATGGGACATGAAATTTTGTGAGTAGCAACAGACCTAGACCAACTAACCAACGATCAAATTTTTATTTTGAAGACTCAATGAAATGATAAAAATTTGAAAAGGACCCTAACAAACCTAGGAATAGCATATATATTTGATCACTGGTGATAGGAAAACTTTGAATGACACTAACAAGAATCATTGCTCTTAAACTTGAGAAGTACAATGAAGGACATCACTCTTTTGTTGTTGGTAACTCCTGAATAAAACCCCTCATGTATTCCTAGAATGGATGACACTAACTCCTCAAGGATGGAACATGTAACTCCTCTATGAATTGTCCTAAATGATCCAAAAGTGGAATTATGTGACTCTCAATGTGCAAGTGTTATTATTCACAAAAACACCCTTATGGTATGCATGGATCAGCCTTAACATAGAAATAAGGGAGTGGACTCTCATGCTTCCCCAGAATAGGACATAGTCCCTTTAATGTTGACATTTATGACTATTGAATGTTTTAATGTGAAATGAGCCTCAAAAGAAGATAGTAGATGCCAACTCAATGCACCCTCATAAGCTACCAAAAATAAACAATGTGGTTCCCTGTAAGGTGCACCACTAACCACCAGTGATTTGTGTTGGATAACAATTATCATATCCCCTTGAGTGGGCCCTTTATATTATATAAATCCTATCCAAAAATAACTTAAAGGGTGGTTCCCCTTATACTGCCCATTACAACATAGAAAAAGCCTGAATATTTCACCCTCTCTATTGTTTAATTATTTCCATGCAACACCCTTGTGTGTGTGTGATAAAAAAAATTGGCTTCTCCTTGGAGGTTTCACCCTGCCATGAGTCAAATGTGAAGTATTATCTCAAGGAGTGTGCCCTACTGCCAGTGGGAATGGGCCTCAAGCAATGCTTATTTAATCACAAAAACCCTTGCAATAATCTCATAATAAATAACCCTACTGCTGGCATGCTTCTGAAACCTTGCTGCCAATAAACTCCTCATAGGCTACATGCTTTTACTCGTTGTTCAAGACCAATTCAGTGACATGGGTAAGGTCAACATTGAGGATGTTCATGATTATGCATTGAATATCAACAAGGATCTCGACTGGAATATCTATAGGATGATCACTTAAACCCGTTGATAGCAATCCCTAGTGAAGCCCATTTTATTCTAATATCACAATGTATTTCACAAAAGGAAAGAACATTGACACCATCTTCTAGAGACAATAACAGTGCCTTATCTAGATCTCCCATATCTATCATTATGTAGATAATCATTAGCTTCTTTTCAATTACTTTTGAAGGATCTATTACAAGGTTAATATTATGTTTATGCTTGTTTTCCTATGATACCGTATCATGATCTTTCTAAAGTAATGTTGAGGTAGCATTTCTACATTTTGCAAAGTATCCAGCTGAAACTGTTGTAGAATATTTCTTATCAATTCCATTCACAAACACAATATGAATCCACGACAATTTGTCTAGACTAACGATGTAATCTCTTGCAATGCATGGTGTTAGTGACATTTTTTTCCTAGGCACAAAGGTACCCAGGTCTGCAAGATACACGGGAAGTGCCCAAGCGCAGCAGCGGAAGGACCTCTTTTCTGGTTACGAGTCAAATGAGCGGGCAAGGTTTTGCTGTCGGCAGTCAAGATCCATCCAAGAAGCAGATCAACGGTCATCGGGATTTCAGGGCTACCAAGTTACCCGATGTATAGTGTAAGGGAAAGCGCCTATAATTCAAGACTAAATCTGGTCGTCCGATCCAAAGAAGCATGGCGCAGGACCAAGCCACATCGACATATCAGAAGTTAGGAGTTCGAGGGGTAAAAGTCCCTCATCATTTCACATCCCGAAACCCCGAACCCCGAAATGCCGATAAACGCCCTTCAAAGCCGGGCCCATGGTCCTGGCACCAGGTTATGTCAAGCGAGCCTGTGAACGGGGGCGGCCCCCTGTTAAATGAAGAATGCTACATGGGCCATTCATATTGAGGAAACGCGGTGCACATCCATGCCAGGTCAGCATTCGGGAGTTTGGAGGGTAAGCCCTCCTCGTCACTTCACCTTTCGAAACCCCGAACCCCAAAATGCTGATAGCGCCCAGAATCGGGCCCGTGGTTTTGGCGCCTGGTCGTAAAGGAATAGGCCTGGAGGAGGGGCGCTAATGTTTATCATTTGGCCTCTTAGGTCCCAAAGTACCGAGGGCAATCTCAGCCGTTCATCCTGGAGGAACGCGTGGCGACCGTTAGGCCTTCTCGACATTTCTCCCATCACGATTTTGAAGGGAGAAGGCCTGCTCTATCTCATCCGTGAACCCCGAAACGTCGAAAGCACTCTGGGATATAGGTGTAGGGTCACGGCCCATGGTCACTCTAGGGAGTAGGAGGGGCTGTACACAAAAGGGGCCAGAAGCATTGAGCTGAATTTCAGAAGGGAGGCATTGTGATTCTCCAGATGCCGATTCGACGTGATCTAAATCCCAGTACCTGTTGGAGATGAATGAAGAAGAAAGAGGGTGGTTGAAACCTCGCCTCATTCATTTATTGCAAAGTATGGATGTCCCGGCTGAAAGTATACCTGCAATGGTCCTCTGTATTGGTTCTTTTCATGGAAGCCACGCCAAGTCTTCAACTCACCAGGGAAGCCTGCACACGCTAATTCAACATTTAAGAGCTTAGCTACCCTCTGGCGCGAGCCATACAGAATTAAGGTGGCATATGAAAGAGGAGTGCCGGCCAGATTTGATTGAAGAGACTCCTCGTCCTGAAAGTCCAGTAGGCCTCTGTTGGGAAAAGGTTTAGGAGTATATATGTTTAGTTTTGATGTTTTTCAAGGGATTTATGGTAGAGCAAAGCTCCCGACTGTAAAGTTTTAACAAACATTTCTAGCTTTCTGTTCATGCCTCTGTATGTGAGATTTCTGATTTTATGACAGATAGTTTTTCTTACTCCGTCTAATCTTCATCTCATGCTAAGAGAGTTCATGATTGACTGATTCACATGAATTATTGCAACTATGTTATGATAAAGGATTTATTGTGGCATTATTGTATTCTCTGGTTTTTACATTTGAATGTAAGAAGATCCTACGCTCAGATGTCTTCTTCTACAGTCTGTTAGAAACCTGATGTTTACAATAGACCTTTGCATTTCCCTTATACAAGTCTTCCCCCCTACTCACCTCTGCTACAACTCATTGTCTGAAGTTTATGCAAGACCTCACTTGCCTATGCATGCCTTGCCTAGTTTTGGAGTTGGAACGATATTGTTTTGAGTTGGCTTCCATTCGATCACCCCTTCTATAAACAGACCGTGACATAAACTGATGGGCGTCGGGCTCTGCTCCTGCTGCAATCCAGGTTTGACTTCCGTCGCCAACATTTCTGGCGCCGTTTCCGGGGACGAAGTTGAAAATTTTCCTTGAGATTGAACGACATTGAGCCTCTGATTCTGAAGGTGCATCAGGTATCAGATCCTTTGAAGATTGCTACTGTGCACCTGGCGACTCCAATGTGATGAATCCATTGTGGCGAACTTTCCTTGTCAATTGTGGCTTTCGAAGGTAGACACACACGGTCCCATCCTCAACTGCCTCTATCTACGCCTGGAACTGAACTGGAGGTGGTTCTCAAAAAGGAAAGACCTCCGAAGGAGAAGCTGCCACCACCGAACCAGGTAATCTGCCATCTCCTTTTGTAGAAACTCCATTTTCTCCGCCTCAGTTTCCTAGCAGAACGCCTTCTGAAGTTTCCCGTTTCCTGAATTTCGGGAGTGTTCCTGTTGAGGTTTCCCCCCCTGGTCTGGAATTAGAGGGATAAATCCTTGTCACTCCCGTCTCCCCTGAAGTTGTACCTTGGCATAGACCCAGGACCACAGAAGATTTCACCACTCCTAGCTTTGCCGCTCCTCCTCTTGTTACTTTTGCCACTTATGCACAAAGAGAAGCATCCACCGGCTTAAGCTTGCTATCCTTCTCACTAAATCCCCTATTGTTTCCCACTCCCATTAGGAGCTCATCCCTAGTATCCCCTTTCCGAGCTCCTTCTCCTCCGAGTTCCCCTTTACATAATATCCATATGGCCAGAGCGAATCCCCCTATGACCAGAATGGAGGCCATTATAGCCACTAGGTATGCTCCCCTTGTGTTACCTCAGCCTCTTAATGCCCTTCTAGCAGATGGTTACCTCAAGTAGCTGCCCAAGTTTACAGGCAAGGGGGACATATCTACAGAAGAACACCTAGAAGCTTTTTACAGTTTTACAGATGATAATGTCATCATGCATGCAGATGTATGGATGAGGATTTTTGTCCATAGCCTCCAAGGCGAAGCTAGAAAATGGTTCAAATCCCTGCCTACTGGATCTATTAATGGGATCGAAGCTTTGGATAGTGCCTTTTTGAGACAATGGGGAGATAAAAAAGACTTCATGTATTACATGACAGAATTTGGGTATTTGAAGAGAAAAGAAGGGGAGTCTGTCTCTGACTTCTCCAAGAGATTCAATAAAATGTACAACAAAATACATGATGAGGTAAAACCCTCGGAAGCCCTTGCAAAGATCACTTATGTTAGCACCTTTGATCCTGATTTATGCATCTTATTGAGGGAAAGGAGAGCCACTATGCTGGCCCACATGCAGGATGCATCTGTGGAGGTATAATCTAACATATTGGCTGTTGACCGACTCAGGAATACTTCTGGTAGAAACATATCCAGGAAGAGGCCTGAAGCTTCCCCATCTAGTTCCTCTCCCCTGCCCCTTCAGACAGATGAGACAGCTAGAGCGCTAAAATCACTTTCTGCCAGGATGGAAAGGTGGGAATTAGAAGGGAAACCCATCTATAGAAATCCACAAAATGCAGATAGTAGAGGTTTCAGGAAGCCTAATAACAACGGGCCATAGGATTTTCCTAGGGAACAAAGGAGCAGGGATAGAGACGATCAGAAAATTCAGACCCCTCTCCAGAACAACCTAGTTTCCCATGAGGAGGGGGAGGAGGTGGATGAACTTGACCCCGAGATCCATTACATCGAGGACACTTCCCCGTTTCCTCATTTGACTCAATCTGCATACGAGAATCCCTTATCAGCACTCAAATCAACGAGTTGATTAGAGGGGAAAGAGCTGGCAACACTCCTAAGAGATATAATCTCTGGTCAAAAAAGAAAGAAGGGAATTTCAATAACCAGGATTAGTCCCCCATAGTGGAGAGGCCTACTAAAGTTACAGCAGCTACTACCAAAGAAAAGAAATCTCAGAGTGCTTCGCCAGCAGCCAAAGAACCTGTCACTGAGGTAAGGGAAGTTCCTAAGCCTGTTCCTTCCTTCAATTTTGAGCATGAGATTCAGAAGATTAGAATCCCTATACCCCTATCTGAACTAGTTAAAAATGAAGATTTCAAGAGGTCCCTCTCCAAGCTGTTACAGTCCGACCCCCGTCAGCCTCCCACTGACTCAATAAATATCCAAGATGAAAAGCCAGCAGTTGTCTTAGGGCCCATGGTAGAAGATAGAGATGACCCATCCCCTCCCTTCTACACATCCCTGAACATACATGATAAAGTGCTGCATAACTTCCTCATGGATTCAGGGGCTTCCCATAACCTTATGCCCAAAATAGTAATGGAAGAATTGGGACTGGAGGTGACAAAAAATTATCATGATTTGTACTCTTTCAACTCAAGGAGAGTGTAGTGTCAGGGAGTCATCAAAGACCCAGTGGTTTCCTTGTTTCAGCTGCCCATGAAGAGTGTGGTCATGGATATTGTGGTAGCTGATGTCCCCCCCAAGTTCGGCATGTTGTTGTCTAGATCTTGGATAAAAAAGCTTGGGGGAACACTACAGATGGATCTCACGTATGCCACCATTCCAGTCTTCGGAGGGGAACAAAGGAGACTGTATAAGAAAGCTCAGCTGGCCTACATTGTCAGTGATGAAGCAAACCCCACCAATCACCCCATCTTTGCACTTGACACCGATTTGGGGTCTAGACTTTTGCAGCTCACTGATGCTCTTGAAGACCCTTTCCAATTCAGAAAGAAGCCCAGTCTTGATTATCCGACTTCCCCTCCAACCCCCTCTGTGTGGAAGATGTTTTTCGATGGAGCTTCTTCTAGCGAAGGCATTGGCGCTGGAGTGGTTTTCATATCACCTTGTCGAGAGGCCATATCCCTGTCATACAAGCTGGAATTCGAAACCACCAATAATGTGGCGGAGTATGAAGCTCTTTTTCTGGGTATGAGGGCTGCAAAGAAAATGGGAATTAAAGAGATAGCAATATTTGGAGATGCTGAGTTGATTATTCAGCAAGTCAAAAATGCTTATCGCGCTAATAATCTCTGGCTCAGAAATTATAGAAATGAAGTATGGGACCTGATGGATAATTTTTTCTTGGCTTTTAACAGTTCTTTCATTCCGAGGGGAGAAAATACTTTAGTCGATTTTTTAGCCATCTCAGCTAGTTCGCTCAAGGTTCCTCCACCGCCTATGATAAAAAACGATGTTGAGATAAAATACATGCCCTCTGTACCAGACAATGTCAAGCATTGGAAGGTGTTCGAAGATGATCTGGAAATTGAAAAATTTCTCCAATCTGTTGATGAATTTTCTGCGTTGCACATTGACCAGGATCTCGACTTGGAAGGTGACCCTCGTCCCGAGGTGTTTTTAAATAAGATCGCTAACCACCAGATTATTCAGCTGCCCAACAACCACATTCCGAGAGGACTAGTCCCTTTAGAAATATTGTTCGATGAGAACGATGTGCCAGTAAAGGGTAAGGTCTCAAATTAAGATGCTGATACAACCAAATGCAACATTGGCACACAGGAGGAGCCTAGGTTCATCAAATTGTCAAGTAGTTTGACCAGAAAACAGAGGGTCGAATATACATAGTTGCTAAGATAATTTGCTGAGGTATTTGCATGGAAATACGAAGACCTCAAGACATATGACACATCTGTCATTGAGCACAATATCCCACTAAAGGAAGAGGCTAGGCCATTTAGGCAGAAACTAAGACAGATAAATCGCATGTTGCTGCCTATCATGGAGAAAGAAGTGAATAAGTTGCTAGAAGCCCAGATCATTATCCTCTTGAGATATTCCGAATGGGTGGCCAATTTGGTTCCGGTGAGGAAGAAAAGCAGAGAAATCAGGCTTTGTGTTGATTTCAGGAACCTGAACAAGAGCTCAAAGAAAGACAATTACCCCCTACCTAAGATGGAACACATACTGCAGAGGGTAACTAGTGCATCCAGAATATCTATGATCGATGGGTTTTCTGGCTATAATCAGATATCGGTCATGCCTGAGGATAGGGAAAAAACAACCTTCACCACTCCTTGGGGCACATTCATCTACGCCAAAATTCCATTTGGATTAATGAATGCAGGAGCAACATTTCAATGAGCCATGGATATAGCCTTCATCGGAGAGAAATATCAGTTTGTAGTGATCTACCTAGATGACATCACAGTCTTCTCCAGGTCTGATAAAGAGCATCTCCATCACTTAAGGAAAGTTTTCTCGAAATGCCGGAGGTTTGGTCTCTCCCTAAATCCCAAGAAATCCTTGTTCTCTATGATGGAGGGCAAGCTGTTAGGTCATATAGTATTAGCGGAAGGAGTAAGAATTGATCCCAGTAGAGTGGAGGCAATTCAAACCCTGTCACTTCCCAGGTCTTAAAAAGAGATCCAGGCCTTTCTAGGAAAGATTAATTTTCTGAGGCGATTTGTCTCAAATTTTGCTGAGCTAGTGAAACACATCACAACCATGCTCAGGAAGGGAAACAAAGTGAAATGGACCGCTGAAACCAAGGAATATTTTGACCAAATAAAAAGGGCATTGACTGAAGCACCTGTGCTGATAAGTCTTGACTATTCCAAAGAGTTCCTAATTTTCTCTTTTTCTTCTTTTGATACAGTAGCAACGGTCTTGTTGCAGAAAAATGAGGAAGGGTGGGAACAATCCATTGCCTTCTTCAGCAAGGCATTAAGAGATGCAGAGATCAGGTATGAGATCATAGAGAAACATGCTTATGGCTTAGTAAAAGCTCTCAAAGCTTTCAGAATCTACGTCTTTCACTCAAAGGTAACCACATACGTTCCTTCATCTTTTGTGAAGGACATTCTTGTACAGCCTGACATGGATGGAAGAAGAGGCAGATGGATAGCTAAAATACTGGAATTTTACTTGAAGATAAAGCCCACCAAGTTGGTTAAGGGGCAAGGTTTATCCAAGCTACTGGATGAATCCAATTGTGAGGCCTTGGGGGTTAATTTTGTCAATACTTGCTCAGGAAATCAGCAAGCTGAGTTGCCCAGCCAACGCTCTCAGGATGGCTTATCACTGGCAGAATGTACCTGGTATCGTGACATTCTATACTTTCTACAGGATTTGAAGCTGCCTGATGGAATGGGTAAACGTAAGGTGAGAGATTTAAAGCTCAAGGAGGTCAGATATTGCCTCATTGGGCAATTCTTGTACTGGAGAGATCCTTTGGTGATGCTGCTGAGATGTTTGAACCCACCAGAAGCCCAGAAAGTTATGTTTGATTTACATAGAAGCCTTTGTGGGGGGCATAATTTCTGGAAGACCACAGCTCATAAGATCCTCAGGGCTGGATATTACTGGCCTACTTTATTCACTGATGTCTGCAGAGGAGTCAGAGCTTGCATCAAATGCCAAAAGTTCTCAGGAAAGCAACAACTTAAACCACTACCACTGAAGCCTGTAGCAGCTACTGCACCTTTTCAATAGTGGGGGATAGACTTCATCGGGGAAATCCATCCTCCCTCAAGTGGCCAACACAGATGGATCTTGATGGCAACAGATTATTTCACTAAGTGGATAGAAGCTGTCCCCACCAGAAGTGCATCACACAAAGTGATTATCAGCTTCTTGGAGGATATCATAGCCAGATTTGGCTGTCCTAGTAGGATCATCACTGATAATTCCACTTCTTTCAAATATGAGCCTCTGATTAAGTTCTGTGAGCAGTTCCATATCTCTCTAATTCACTCCACCCCCTACTATCCCCAGGGCAATGGTTTAGCAGAGTCCTCCAACAAAAGCCTGATAAGGATCATCAAAAGACTATTGGAGGAAAACAAAAAGGTCTGGGATTCAAAGTTGAAATTTTCTCTATGGGATGATCGAGTGACAACGAAGAAATCCCTGGGAACTTCGCCTTTTCAGCTGTTCTACAGAACATAGGTGGTTTTTCCCACTCAGCTCGCCTTACCTATGGCGAAGTTCTTTCAGGATCATGAAGGAGAGCCAAATCACATGATCAGAAGGATTCACCAGATAGTAGAGGTACAATAGGTCAGGGAACAAGTGAGGGACGTAGCTTATAGTCATCAACAAAAGATCAAATAGGCTTTTGACAGGAAGGTCAAGAAGAAAGAGTTCGAGATCGGAGATTTGGTACTTAAGTGGGACACACCCAGACAGGATAAAGGAAAGCATAGCAAGTTTGACGCCCTCTGGATCGGCCCTTTCAAAATATCTGAGGTTTTCTCCAACAACACATACATGCTTCAAGATATGGAGGGTGAAGAGGTTTTCAACAGCCCAATGAATGGGCATTTTCTGAAGAAATGTTTTATTTGAGCCTTGGATGGCTCCTTTGTTTGTAAATATAGTACTTTGGTTCTTTGATTATTTTCTTTTTTGCATGTTTTCGGCTGAATAAGTGACTCCATAGCCCAATAGCAAGGCACTGAAGCTGCAGAAGGAGTTCTTAGAGAATCATAGGGACGACTCTATCCCCCATGGAGCCTAATGTTAGCGACATTTTTTTCCTAGGCGCAAAGGTACCCAGGTCTGCAGGATACACGGGAAGCGCCCAAGCGTAGCAGCGGAAGGACCTCTTTTCTGGTTACAAGTCAAGCGAGTGGGAAAGGTTTTTCTGTTGGCAGCTGAGATCCATCTAGGAAACAGATCAACGGTCATCGAGATTTTGGGGCTACTAAGTTACCCGATGTATAGTGTCAGGGAAAGTGCCTATAATTCAAGAATAAATCTGGGTCGTCCGATCCAGTGAAGCATGGCGCAGGATTAAGCCACATTGGCATATCGGCAGTCATGAGTTCGAGGGGTAGAAGTCCCTCGTCATTTCACATCCCGAAACCCTGAACCCTGAAATGCCAATAAGTGCCCTTCAAAGCCGGGCCCACGGTCCTAACGCCAGGTCACGTCAAGCGAGCCTGTGAACAGGGGCGACCCCCTGTTAAACGAAGAACGCTACCCAGGCCATTCATCTTGAGGACACGCGGTGACATCCATGCTAGGTCGGAATTCGGGAGTTTGGAGGGTAAGCCCTCCTCGTCACTTCACCTTTCGAAACCCCGAACCCCAAAATGCCGATATCGCCCAGAATTGGGCCCGTGGTTTTGGCGCCTGGTCGTAAAGGAACAGGCCTGGAGGAGGGGTGCTAATGTTTATCATTTGGCCACTCGTATCCCAAAGCGTCGAGGGAAATCTCAGCTGTCCATCCTGGAGGAATGCGTGGCGACCATTAGGCCTTCCCGGCACTTCGCCCATCGCGATTTTGAAGGGAGAAGGCCTTCTCTATCTCATCCGCGAACCCCGAAACGCTGAAATCACTCTAGGAGATAGGCGTAGGGTCACGGCCCATGGTCACTTGAGGGAGTAGGAGGGGCTGTACACAAAAGGGGCCAGAAGCACCGAGCAAAATTTCAGAAGGGAGGCATTGTGATTCTCCAGATGCCGATTCGATGTGATCTAAATCCCAGTACCTGCTAGAGATGAATGAAGAAGAAAGAGGGTGATTGAAACCTCGCCTCATTCATTTATTGCAAACCCGTGATGGTCCTCTGTATTGGTTCTTTTCATGGAATCCATACCGAGTCTTCAACTCGCCAGGGAAGCCTGCACATGCTAATTTAGCATTTAAGAGCTCAACTACTCCCTGGCGCGAGCCATACAGAATTAAGGTGGCATATGACAGAGGAGTGTCAGCCGGATTTTATTGAAGAGACTCCTCATCCTGAAAGTCCAGTAGGCCTCTATTGGGCAAAGGTTTATGAGTATATATGTTTAGTTTTGATGTTTTTCAAGGGATTGATGGTAGAGCAAAGCTCCCGACTGTAAAGTTTTAACAAACATTTCTAGATTTTTGTTCATGCCTCTGTATGTGAGATTTCCTATTTTATGATAGACAGTTTTTCTTACTCCATCTAATCTTCATCTCATGCTAAGAGAGTTCATGATTGACTGATTCACATGAATTATTGCAACTATGTTATGATAAAGGATTTATTGTGGCATTATTGTATTCTCTGGTTTTTACATTTGAATGTAAGAAGATCCTATGCTCAGATGTCTTCTTCTACAGTCTATTAGAAACCTGATGTTTACAACAGACCTTTGCATTTCCCTTATACAAGTCTTCCCCCCTACTCACCTCTACTACAACTCACTGTCTAAATTTTATGCAAGACCTCACTTGCCTATGCATGCCTGGCCTAGTTTCAGAGTTGGAACGATATTGTTTTGAGTTGGCTTCCATTCGATCACCCCTTCTATAAACAGACCGTGACATAAACTGATGGGCATCGGGCTTTGCTCCTGCTGCAATCCAGGGGTGACTTCCATTGCCAACACATGGACCTATGAAAATTCCTTTTGGGCTGATGGGATGGATGACTTGATGTCTCCTGAATCATTCAATGCAAACATTCAATCTAGATCCACCCTTTCATGTTTTCTACACAACAACATATATCCTTTGTCCCTTTTGGTTCCGCTTAACTAAAAAAACCCAAACGCGTTGAGTATGATGTGAACAACACATGCAACTTCTTTATCACTTTATGGCTTGGCTTGATTACATTGTCTCTTCACAATTTGAAACTATAATACTCTATTAAATTAGGTTCTCATTGTACACTCTTCATATAGATTGTACTTCTCAGATTTGGAAGATAGCATTTGTAGAGATAGGATAATTCCATATAAATGTTGAAGGATTGGAGGGATATGTACCTAATTTGGCATAAGAAATACCCTTCCACCTTTATCAATCAACCATTGCTCAAAAAAACTTGGGTAGCTCTACCTAAATTCCTATGATGGAAGATCTTCCTTGCAACAAACAAAGCAATTTTCAATCAGGAATACCTCAAATCATGACAACACTTGGGCTATATTATTCCCTCAACCCAAATTAAATCAATTTGAAGAATTAACAACTAGTGTGCCGACAAGGACTTTGACTAGACAATGCTAAGAAATATGATGTGTGAATGGTTGAAATAGAATCTACCTAGGAAAATAAAACTACCTTGAATGATTTCATTCTTATAGAAAGTGATATTGCAACCATAGATACCAATGAAACAAACAGTCTAGTTGTAACATGCCTCATTTAAAAGTATAAATAAAATTTCAATTTCCTCCATTTCTATTACTACATTAATATTCAAAATGGTAGTATAATCTATCAACCTATGTTAACACATTTGGCATCATAGTAGATATAATTTTGTCAAGCTAAAAATAAATAAATTACTAAGATACTGATAGATAACAAGACTAAACCATAATAAATATGACATAGGAAACATCTCTTTAATCTCAGAGAAACAATGTTATCTCCTTTAAGTCACGAGATCCATGTCACAGGGAATAACATATCATCCCTTATGAATCTGGATAATGGTGGAATTATTGACATGTATATTTCTTTATCCAAAAAATTTGTTGTTGATGGAAAAATAGATAATGATGATGAGTTTAACATTGGTACAAAATCACTTACTAAAGCTACTGTTAATGAGAGACAAGAGACATTTTTTTTTTCTGATGGATTGGCTCATATCAAAGAACATGACAAAGGCTTGTTGGAGGAGTCGTTTGATTTACATTCATCAAAGGTGGAAGAAAAACATCTTTGCGGCTCTCTTTTTTGGGATCAAAGTGCTGAAGAACGTGAAATTGGTTCTACCTTAGAGAAGTGGATCGGTGAAGGTTTGTTTTCAAATAAAATCAGTGGTATCATGAAAATTCTATAAAACTATTATGAGAGAGACAACAAAACTGGTATTCTTTTCGCTTATCAGAAATAAAACATCTTAGAAGCTCCAACAAGGGATTGTGAAAGAAACAATGGACTTGATTTAAACATCTCCAGTTGTACTAATTGTTTGGATGTAATGTTACAATCTTCATGCACAAGGATGGATGATTTTGTGGACAACTTGATAGAAGCGACCATGTCAGTGACATTTTCCAGGGACAACTACACTAGTGTGGAATATTTAGACTGTGGGGCTGGATGTAATAAATGTGTTTGTTCTTATGTTAATTGTGCATGCAAAAGGTCTCAAATACCTTCTCATGAAAATTATGTCATTGAAAGATCCACTCTGAAAGGTAAAAAAAACAAAGAGAAGGATGTGTTTCCTAATGGTTGGACATTGGAGACAAATACACATATCACACTTCTATGTACAATAAATATCTCTCCACTGCAAGAAAGTCCTTTTTATGTTTCAGAAAAGCCCAAGATTCAAGTTGTTGCAGAGTCAAATTTTGCATCAAAAGAGCTAAGCAGTGCATCTATAATCAATTGTTTACCATCAAGTATGGGTTTTTCTACAAATGATCTCCTTTTTCGTGATCACTTGGAAACTAGTGGATTGAAGCCTGAGAAAATAGAGATGATAGCAGGCAACATTTTAGGCAAGTCTGGAATTCGCCAGGAAGATTCAGAAAGGAAAATAATAGTAGTTGATGAGCCAGTATGGATTATTGAATACAGTACAATAAGTGTTGCACATTTCGGTTACTGTTTTTAATGTTCATGGTGGAGGGGTGGATCTTATATTTCCCATCATGAAAATGAGATAGCTCAGAGATCTACTGCTTGTAATGACAACATTGTGCCTTACTGGATTCGTAATGGCATTGTAACAATTGGTGTTGAGAATATGTCTGAATCTTTAGGAAACTATGTCACACTTCACTTTGAAGGACTGTGAATATTGTTTGTGGTTTTCTAAATCAAACCGAGGAAGTCCTATAAGACCCAAAGACACTAGAAAATGTTGTAAATCTTGCAAAAAGGTCTCTGTAATGAGTTTCCATCTTATTTAAATGAAAAGGATTATGTAATGGAAACAAAAACAATGATTTGCAGTATAAGATAGGTATAGGAAGAAATACCCCTTAGTTGATGCAGGTAGACTAAGCTTCAGGAGATGTTGAGCATGCATTAGTAAACATTGTGGAATGATACTTTTATTTTGAAGCAAGATGCAATGAAGAGGGCTATTTAAGAAAGTCATTGGATTTTTATTGGGAATTATGTTTATATGTTGTATAAGTTTGAATATAATAATGACCAAACTAGGATCCATCCCTTTTCTTTGCATTTGACAAGGAGTTTCAAGGCATCCCTGACATGCCAATTTGGGGCTTAACTAACAACAGTTGCCTTTCACAACACTATGCCTACATAATAAATACTACCCAACTTAACCTGCAAAAACGTTTTTTCCCACTTGTTCTTTAGCTAAAGTTGAGGGTCCATTTGGAATGGTCAAAGCTATCCAAATATCACAATTCCCATCATTCGTATTTCTTGCACAAAAATCCCAAAGCAAGTGAAGGCCAACAAGCCTCTACCACACCCATTGAATCACCCTTGAGTCAATTTTATTGCTTTGATGTTAGCTGATCTTGTAATTCCCCTTGAAATGAAGAGGCCAATTCTTGAATAAAGGTAAGAGCATGAGCCAAAAATTGCTTGAATGCATCTACTACTTGGTCCACTTAACACAATTGAAACACCAACAATGAAATATTGATATTTCTCTTAATCTAGTTCTACTAGTTGCATCTATGATATTTCTTCCCATTCCATATCTACAAATGCTTCCGGCTACTACAAATCTAAGTGTCTTGGGTAGCCTGGTCTAAAATCTCAGAGAGCATTTCTATCTACTAAGGTTGCATCATGTAGCTCAGTGATTTTATCATCCACAACCTAAATCTCCTAAAACTTATCTCTTCTCCAAAGGATTATTGAGTGCTCGAGCCTCATTGTTTGACTATTTAATCTCTCTCTTAACTCCTCAATGGGTTTTTCCTAGTGCTGAAGAAATCCCATCCAATCCTATATTGTAGGATAAATGAGCTAACTCTTTCTAGTATCCTTCTAGAAATGTTCATTTTATAGCTTTTGCTTCTTTGAGTAAAAAATTGACTTTCTCTATAAGCTCTCATATTTTGTTATTATCATGTGACTTCTCAGTGTCCAACTTAGCCTGTAGGGTAACCATGTTCTCCCCCAATTGTTGCCAAAGGTAGATAATATCCAAATGATTGATAGATGGGAAGTTAGGCACAAAACATGGGATGCTTGAATCATGCTCCTTTATCTCACGCCAGTTGTTATGAAAATGCAGTAGGCTTCATAAACTCGGTGTGACATATGTTGCTTGTGTTCTATGTGGCAAGGAAAAAATGATTGAACATGCTTTTTGGAGATGTCGGTATGCCAAAATGTTTTAGACATGGTTCCAAGCTAAATTTCACTTCCTTTTCACTACCCTACTTTTGTGGAAATGTCCTCTTATGGGAGACATTTGGATGACTAGGAATAATTGGAACTCCTTGTGGCAGTCAGTCCCACTGATTGCAATTGATGTTTTGTGGAATAGTCTCTGTAAATTCACTTTTCAGTAGGACCCCTCCCATTTTGGCCTAGGATATTTAAGGAACTTTAAGAATATGTTGGCATTGCTTGTGAGAATAAAAGTTAGTGTTTTCCATTTAGATGTTAAGTCACTTCATCTTGGTGTGAAGGTTCATATGTTTCTCTTTTGGATTTTTAAGGGCAGGATTTTCCCAATAACCATGTTATTTGTATGATGTAATTCTCTTTTCTCCATGATGTGATCATTGATCACCCATGCCCTAATTCTGAGAACCCACGTGATTATTACACAGGAAGACAAAAAAAGTACACATATTTCCACTATATGTCCTTACAATTCAAATACTCGGGTTTATGTTGGAATTCAAAAGAAAAGTTCAATTTTCTTGTGGGTATTTGAATTTAATTATGCTCTTCTACTATGTTTTTAGGTGAATGAAATTAGGCCCTGAAAAAAATGAACCCATGAAGTATTTTACATTATTTATAGCCACAATAAACAATTTCTCAAAGAAATATGAAGTTACAATTTCGTTGAAATAGTGTACTGTTCTAAAGAATTAAAAGATTTTGAAGACGGGTGAAGACGGGATGGAACGAAACGAAATGCCTCTGCGGCTAGGGCCCAAACCCTAGCCGCCTTCTGAGATTGCAGGGCCGCGGAGTTTCGTTCGTAGATGCAGATCCAGGATTCTGACGCGACGTGGAGCCGCCATCGCTCTGTTTTTTGTTCGCTTGGGCGCTGAGCTCGTTTGTAGCTGCCGATCCAGGCCCCATCTCTTCCAGGACGCGCCCCGAGGGATGAAACACGACCTCCTCGCCGAGAGAGTTTTGGTTTTCCACCCTCTGCGCAAGCATTTCAGAACAGTGGTAGCCAGGTGAACGCCGTCCCGCCAAGATGCCTGCGAATCCGACCGCCAAGACTGTGGAAGATTCACTGGAAGCTTTTAAAGAGCTAGTCCGAAAGGCAGGAGCTAAATCTAAGCTCTCCCCTCCGG
>JASDQU010203797.1:0-19040 GCA_032191745.1 Picea mariana
CTCTAAGAAATATGACTCTCTTCTGTTTTCCATAAACACAATGCTCACAAAAGTCCAAATCAGTTTGTTTAAGATCTGGCAGAAAATTTATTTTGTGAAGTATCTGCATACGCTTCTCACTCATGTGTCCCAACCTATGATTCCACGGTGTTGTATCCACTCCTGTAGAAGATAAATATATAGAAAGGTTAGTATTACTAGTACATAAATACAATGTACCTACTTTCTCTCCTTTTTCTATCACCAATGATCCTTTGATGACCTTCCACATCTTATCTGTAAATATGGATACACAACCTTCACTTGTCAACTACCCTATTGAAATTAGATTTTTCCTTAAATCTGGAACATGTCTTACCTCTTTCAACAACCATTGGTTTCCATTGTGTTGCTTTATTTTTACCTTTCCCATTCCAACAATTTTGCATGGTGCATCATCACCCAAATGAAGATGTCTGAAATCACCTTGAACATAATCTAGAAAATGTTTCCTATGGGGTGTGGCATGAAATGAAGCCCTAGAATCTACTACCCAAGACTCATAAATATTATCTACAGAAAGAATCAAAGCATCTTGTAACACATCACCTGTTACATTTTCTTCTTGATTTCTCTCTTGTTGTCCATCTCTTTGTTTCTTTGGAGCTCTACAGTCTTTATTCATATGTCCTTTCTTCCCACAATTCCAACACTCTATCTTTCCAAGTATGGTTTTGGATCTTCCCTTCCTAGAATTCTCATGGTTCCCTGAGCCCTTTCCTCTATCCTTTTGTCTTCCCCTTCTCTCCATGTTCAACACATTACCTAATGTCTCACCTGTGCTTTTCCATCGCATTTCTTCACTAAGGATAACACCAACAACATCATCAAATTTTAAAGTATTTGAACCAGAGACAAAGTTATTTATAGCCATGACCAAGTTGTTCCATATTTCTGGCAATGAGCACAAGATTAGAAGAGACCTAACCTCATCATCAAAGTCCACTTTTATAGAACTTAGTTGATTAGTAACCGTATTAAATTCATTGAAATGATCTGCAACAAACCCACCTTCTGACATCTTCATATTAAATAATCTCTTCATTAGAAATACCTTATTAGACGTCGAGGGTTTTTCATATAGTTTAGCCAACGTGTCTATCAGATCCTTCATTGTCTTTTCTTTCAAAATATTGAAAGCCACCGATGTTGCAAAGCTCAATCGTATCATTCCTAGAGACTTTATGTCAAGAATCTCCCATTCTTCATCCTTCATGGCCATCGACTTCTTTGCTACTCTGCCCAATGGTAGGAGTAGATCCTTCTGATATAAATAATCTTCCATCTGCATCTTCCATAACTGGTAGTTTTGGTCGTTAAATTTCTCGACCCTAAACTTTCCATCTTATGACATTGCTCCCACTCGAACCAGGAACCCTCTTTTCCTGTGAGTTATCTTTCACTCTGATACGAGTTGTTAGAAAAAACAGGATCACAGAGCAATAAAATAAAAAAAATGTGGAAACAAAACACAGAAGATACATAATACAATAGAGACATAGATTTATGTGGTTCACCCAGTGTGGGCTACGTCCACCAGAGAAATTTTTAGGTCCTTCCTTTATTATTATCCAACAAATGAAGGGATACAACCTACAAAAAAACCCATTGTAAATTCCTCTTCTTTCTCTCATAGTCTCCTCTCTTAGAATACAATGCTCACCATAATGCATAGCTGAAATACATTTCCCTCATAACAAAGGGTTGCCTTCTAGGGAAAAAAACCCTAACATAATTTCTACCATTAGATATACAACCTTATAATGAACGGTCCAAGTTTACAATGAAATTACAATATACATTTACAAGGAAAATTTTCCTTCTGGGGCATGCTTGCCCTCTAACCCCACAACTGGGGTGATAGACCCCCCAGACCCCGCAGAGGGGGTACCCCCCCTCTGCACTCCCCCGCGTGGAAGAGTGTACATACTTCTGGGGTGTAAAGTCTTCATGGGATATAAACACAGCTGAAAGCAAGGACCTCTAAATCATGAAGACAATCAGGCTCCACGACCAACATATTCTCCTTCACCGATGTGAAAGCCACTGACGCTACCTAGCTCATTCGTATCGTTCCTAGAGCCTTTTTGTAAAGAATCTCCCATTCTTCATCCTTCATGGCCGTCGGCTTCATTGCTACTGCGCCCAATGGTAGGAATATATCCTTCTGATATAAATAAGATTCCATCTACATCTTCCATAACTAGTAGTTTTGGTCGTTAAATTTCTCGACCCTAAACTTTCCTTCTTCCGACATGGCTCCCACTCAAACCAAGAACCCTCTTTTCCTACGAGTTATCTTTCGCTTTGATACCAGTTGTTAGAAAAAACAAGATCACAGAGCAATAAAATAAAACAAATGTGGAAACAAAACACATGAGATACACAATACAATAGAAACACAGATTTATGTGGTTCACCCAGTGTGGGCTATGTCCACCAGAGAAATTTCCAGGTCCTTCCTTTATTATTATCCAACAAATGAAGGGATTCAACCTACAACAAAACCCGCTGTAAATTCACCTTCTTTCTCTCACAGTCTTCTCTCTCAGAATACAATACTCGCCATAATGCATAGCTGCAATACATTTCCCTCATAACAGAGGGTTTACTTCTAGGGGAAAAAATCCTAACATAATTTCTACCATTAGATATATGACCTTATAATGAATGGTCCCCGCAGAGAGGGTACCCCCGGACCCCGCAGAGAGGGTACCCCCCCTATGCACTCCCCCACGTGGAAGAGTGTACATACTTCTAGGGTGTAAAGTATTCATGGGGTATAAACACAGCTGAAGGCAAGGACCTCTGAATCAGGAAGATAATCAGGCTCCACAACCAACATATTCTCCTTCACCGATGTGACCCTTCGCTATGACCCTGGGCCAATATTCGAAGCATGCAGTGATTTCGCGTATCGGGAACTCCCAATGTGATTCACCTTCATTCTCCCAAGGTCTGAACTCCTGATTCTTCAGATCTGATGGCCTAGATCGTCCCTCGATTCGATGTCTTAGATCAAATCGCGCTCAAACCCGAATCCTAAAATGTCGATATTTCAGAGCACCAAATCAACGGCTTGCGCTCCTATGGATCTAATGGCCACTATCAAGTATCTAACTTGGATTTTGCAAGTTCCCATAACTCTTACTTCTGATTTTCTGATTTGCGAACTCCCAACAAAACCAGATCTATGGTTCAGCTGCCTCCTCCAATCAACAACTGTGATCAAATCATGATTTCACGAGTCACGAGTTCTTATAACTCTGCCTTTGACTTCTCTAAGTCACAAGTCAGGGAAACACTTATCTCTCTTCATGTGTCCCCCTTGATGGACGGTTCCAATGATTTTAGAATTTTGTGACCCCACTCCTCCTGTGTACTTTCAAAGCTTATTGTTAGTGCACTTTAGCTTGATCGAGCGACTACGATTCTTTTTCGCATAGACCGAATGACTGAGATATTTCCTCCTCTGTGCTTACTCCTCGTTTTCTGGACATTGATTCGAAGGTCCATATATTTCCCTCTAAGCTTATGCCTTCTTCAGACTTAGAATATTTTTAAAAGATTTAAAGGCTTTGAACTTTATCCTTCCAGTGAGTCTGTTTCTTGGATATCGTCCACAGTTATGAAAAGCATTATCTCTTCTGAGCTTTTTCTGATGAAGACTTTGACTTCTCGCACACTTCTTTCATTTCAGGGATTTCGATAACTCAGATCCAAAGGATTTCTCGAAGAAAATTCCTCTCTCCCTCCTGGCATTTTCCTTTTCTGGTTCTTCGACCTCTTTCAAAGTCCCTTCGACACTTAGTCGAATCTCAGATCTGTTCACCCCTTGCACCATATATTTACGCAAGGTTCGAATTATTGTGGATGATTGTGCATGTATTGCACCAGTCTCTTTTCACTCCTTGCAAAGAGAAGTTTCGTGCTATCTCTTCTGAGCTTCAAAAACGAAACAGATTCCATCAACGCACTCCTTGCGTCCTGTGTGCACACCTTGCACCACTCGACAAAAGAGAAAGAATTGAAACTTATCCTAACATTCACAATTCCATCTACTCATAACGAAATTCATTCATTCATTCATGAAAGAAAAATAATAGAGAGTTGCAAAACAATTTCCACACCATGCCTTGGGTCAATTTTTGTCTGTTATATTCATAAGCTAAAATTGCTACAACTGAAATCAAAACAAAAAATGAAAACTCAGAAATATCCTACTAACTTGAATCTAGCCTCATTTGGGAGTACATAACATCTATTTATCTCAGAGGGTTCTTAAGGTTTTCCCCTGACTACTTATCTACATCAAAACCTATCTTGATGGCTATCCTAGTCCATTCACAGTCTAGAGCAGGAGTGGAAACTCCCACTTTGCTCGTGATCGTTTAGGCATGCCTCAAAATAGTTTTTCGGCACTGAGTCAAGGCGTGCCTCAAAATATCTACCCTAAATTCCATCGTTGATATTCCATACAGATTCCCAGACCTTGAGAGGTCCTGCTCCACGTGCTTGCCAATGATGCTCCTGCATCATACCCCCCTTGACAAAAATTCATGGGCTCCTATCCATGAGCTCCTGCACCAACTTTCTATGCTTTTGGATATCAACTTCATTTTCCCAACTGACACCTTCTATTGGGTGTCCCTTCCACTTGACTAGATATTCAAAAAAGGTCTTCCTTCTGGTCTTTTTGTTGATCCTCTGATCAACAATCTTCTCCATCTGTGGTTTTTCTGCTACAGGCATTTGTTTCTCCCATTGAATATTCTCTTGATATTTTTACCCCTCAGTGTCATATTTCCTGTAAGGATACAGGTCTAAAATATTGAATTTGGGTGATATGTCCACATCATCTGGCAGCTCAATCTCATAGTCGTTTGCATCAAACTTCTTCAATATCTTACATGGTCCTATTTTCTTCATTTTTAACTTGTTACATGTTCCCCTAGGGAACTTTTATTTCATGATATGTGCAAGAACCTGATATCCTACTTGAAATTGAAGTTCTCTGTGGTGTTGATCAACTATGCACTTGTACTCCTAGTTATAACTTTGCAACTGTCCTCTGATCTGGCTATGGAGCTTTTTCATTTCTGCAGCAAAATATTCTTCTCCAATGCTCTTGATCTCATTATGTTCCAAGTCTCTCAACTCAGATATTCCCCTGGGTTGCATTCCATATAGTATTTGCAATAGGCTCTTTCCAGGGATCCTTTTTGGTGAGTCATTGTATGCAAATTTTGCTTGTGGAAGAATATGATCCCACTGATTATGGTGCTTAGTAACCACACTCCTCAATAAGTTTCCCAAAATTTTATTTACCACCTCAGTCTGTCCATTTTTATGAGGGTGATAAGCTGAGCTGAAGGAAAAATTTGTCCATAACTTCTTCCACATTGTTCTCCAAAAATCACCAACAAATTTCATGTTTCTATCTGAGACAATGCTTCCGGGTAGGCCGTGAAGTGTCACAAATTCCTTAAAGAAAATATTCACAACATGTGTTTCATCACTGGTCTTCTGGCATGGGATAAAGTGTGCCATGTTTGAAAATCTATCCACCACCACAAATATGGAATCAAATCCTCTTTGTGTTCTTGGTGGTCCCAACACAAAATCCATGCTTATTGCATCCCAAGGCCTCTCTGGTATTGGAAATGGTTGATAGAATCGAGTGTTCTATCTTTTTCCGTTTACATGTTTGCAGATTTTACATCTATTCACAAACTTTATCACTTATGTTCTCATACCTGACCAATAGTATGAACTTCTCAACTGTGCAAATGTTTTATCATGGCCAAAATGTCTATCCAATCCTCCACTATGTTTTTCCTTCAAAAGGTTATCCCTCATGACCATTTTGGTATGCACAATTGATTTCCCTTGCACAACAATCCCTCTTGAATAATATACTCTATCCACTGGCTTCTGTCTCTCAACAGAGGATTTGTACATTCTTCATATGCTTCCTTGAAATTTGTATCACCACACTACATGTCCTTAAGGTGTTCAAAACCCAAGGTCTTCACCTGAAATTTCTGCAGAATCAAACATCTCCTGCTTAATGCATCAACAAATTTGTTAGCATTCCCAACAATATGTTTTATGACAAAAGTAAATTTTTTCATAAACTCAACCCACTTTGCATGCCTCTGATTCAATTTTTCCTATATGGTTATGAATTGTAAAGCCTGATTATCGCTATACAAGACAAATTCATGTGGGAAAAGGTAATGTATCCACTTCTTCAAGGCTTGAATTATGGCATAAAAATACTTATCATACGTGGAGTATTTTCTCTTGGTCTCATTCAACTTCTCACGGAAATAGGCAACAATTCTATTATCCTGACTCAAAACTGCTCTAATTGCAACTCCACTTGCATCACATCTGACTTGAAATGTCTTCTCAAAACTTGGCAAGACCAGAATTGGTCGTTCTGTTATATTCCCCTTCAGTATATTGAATCTCCTCTTGGCTTCCTCTGTCCATTTAAAATACTTGTGATTCTTCTTCACTGTATCCATCATTGGTGCACAAATTCCACTGAAGTCTCTAATGAATTTCCTATAGAATCTTGCTAATCCATGGAAGCTCCTTACCTCAAACATACTTTTTGGTGATGACCATTATTTGATTGCTTTCACCTTCTCTCAATCCATATTCAGTTCATTTGAAGAGATCACAAAACCCAAGTAAATGAGTTATGTCTTCATAAAAGAGGACTTCCTCAAATTTATGAACGGATTCTCCTGTTGTAGTCTCTTCATCACTAGCATTAGGTGCCTCAATTTCTCCTCTTTAGTTCTGTTAAAGATCAGTATATCATCCAAATATACAACCAGAAACTTGCCAATGAAATATTTCAATATTTCATTCATCGACCTCATAAAAGTACTCGGGTCATTAGCCAAATGGCATAATAATCCACTCATACAAACCTTCATTTGTCTTAAAGGTTGTCTTCCACTTATCACCTTGTCTCATTCTAATCTAGTGATATCCAATTTTCAAATCTATCTTCGAAAATAAATTTGCTCCACTTAAACAGTCCATTAAATCGTCCATTCTTGGTAAAGGGAATCTATACCTGATGGTGATCTTGTTAATGGCTCTTGAGTCTGTACACATTCTCCATCCTCCATATTTCTTTGGACTCAACTCTGTTGGTACTACACATGGACTGAAGCTGTCTAACAATTCCTAGACTTGGCTATTCATTTCCTCATTCTCTCGAGGTGTCAATCTGTATGCTTCTTTGTTTGGCATAGTTTCTCCTGGTATCAATTCAATATGGTGGATGATACTTCTAATGGATGGCAATGAGTTAGGAAGCTCATCCACCACTATGCCAGCAAAATTATCCAACAATTCCTGAACTTCTTCAGGCAAATCATCCATTGAAGTACTTGTAATGATAACTCTGGGTTTCCTCACCACAACAAACTGCATCTCATGTTCTTTCTTAACTTCATTTATGAGTTCCTTTGCACTCATGAGAAGTATGCTTTTTCTAGATTCCTCCTTCACTTTCTTCTCCTCTATTGGCAACAACATGTGTGCTCTACCATTCTTCTCCAAGGTGTATGTATTCTTCTTCCCATCATGAACGACATTCCTATCAAACTTCCATGGTCTTCCCAAAATAATATGGCATACATCCATGGGAATTACATCAAATAGAATTTTGTCTCTATATCCTCCTATCTTGAATTCAACCAATCATTGTTTAGTAACCATTACCTGGTGTCCTTTCTGCAACCATGAGACTTTGTATGGATTCGTATGTGCAGTTGTCTCCAACTCCAATTTCTCCACCATCTCTGTGGATACTAAGTTTTCGGTGTTCCCACTATCAATTATCACCTTGCATACTCTGTCTTTAGTCAAGGGATGATTTTAAGGATGGAAATTTATTTTGAAATGTAGAAACCTTGGCGAATCTTACTAATCCTTCATATGCCAACTATAAATGTTTGGCGATATTTTTGTAAAAATATTCAAATTTCTAAGGAATTTATATAGTTTTTATAAAATTTGGGCGATTTTTAAGGTAAAATAATTTTATCCTATAAAATTTGGGTGAATCATTTTTAAAATAGCGAATCTCGTTTTTGGAAAAACCATGGAAAATTAGCCCATGAGCGAAATTTAGCCCCTAAAATCATCCCTACTTTAGTCTTGCAAGCTATCCTGAAGAGACTATTCCTCTGCAGTGGCCTTTCAACTTCTGCCTCTAGTTTTAGGAGAACTTTCCTCAACATTAGGGATCTTCCATCCTCTGCTCCTTCTGCTTCAATATCTCTTCTCTATTCTTCTGAAATGTGAGCTTCACCTCCTCCTTATTTATTTTTCTCAGGACATTTCCAAGGCATGTTCCCTGTCTTTCCACATGCATAGCATCTTATTTCTCCTCCTCCTCTTCTTTCTCTTCCTCTAGAAGAACATCTTCCACCACCATGTCTTCCTCGGGAACTTCCTCCTCTTTCTGCGTGACTGTGTAATTTCTCAGTCTCATCATTAGACTTATGTGCCTTGTCATGGGTAAATCCCTCGCTTTTGTTTGGGGCTGGCCTTTTTCCTCTTCCTCGCTGGCTTTGTTTTCTCACCAACTTATCCTATGCCTTTAGTGAAAACTCATAAGCATCCTCCACTGTCTTTACCAACATCATGCTGAGCTCATCCTGGATTTCATATCTCAGGCCATTTATATATCTGGAAACGTTTTCTTCATCTCTCTCCCTTTGTCCATTTATGATTTTTATCCTATAGAAATCCTCTATGTACTCCTTAACTGTCACCCCCTTCTATCTTAGGTTCTGCATCTTCCTGAATAGATTAATCTGATAATCCTTAGGCATGAACTTAGACTTCAGCTTGGCTACCATTTTGTCCCAATTACTTATCTTATGCTTTCCTTTGCTACTCTTTTCAGCTTGCAGTTGATCCCACCATAGTTCCACATGTCCTTTTATCCTAGTGATAACCTGTTTCACCTTTCCCTCTTCATCGACATCTTCATAGTCAAAATGTTTGTCCATGGATCTTATCCAATCCAGCGGCTCTTCAACATATAAATTTCCTTCATACATTGGGACATCTATCTTGGATTTTCCTCCCAATCTACCAACTGCTCTCAACAAGCGTTCTTCGACAACCTCCTCTCCTGCAGCTTCTTCGGATTCTACCTCTTCGCTCTCTGCATCGTTGATGTCTCTAGCATGAGGTGCTCGTCTCTGTGATGCCCCCATCACCTCTAATATTGCACGAAGTTATCACATCTCCCTTTCAATAGATCGATTAGATAAAATTGGTTCCACTCATCTCCTTGGTGGAATTGTGTTCACTGTTTGTCACACATAGAGTACAACTTCAAGTTCTTTTGTCTCCTCTCCTTTCCCTGATGTCTACAAGAAAAACTTCAGCTCTGATACCACTTGATGCAGACCCCCCTTCTCTCCTAAGGGTTGTGTGACCTCTCAGTCTAGGATCGATCAAGAAAAAAAGTCGGATTAACTCTTAGGGTCTAGCAAAGACCCAAAGAGTTAATCCGTNCGGATTAACTCTTTGGGTCTTTGCTAGACCCTAAACCCACTTACACAAGTGCTTTCTCCAAATACGGAGGTTGTATGAGACTCATGGGTTCTCTCCTGAGCGTTGTTCAACTTCTACGCCAATAAGGCGCTACCTCTTCTATTACTACACCCCTTCCTTCTTGTGACCACAACTATGACCACTCGCCTAACTCAAATGGTGTTTCACGATTTTGTGTATCAGGTCTTCAGATGTGAGTCACCCCGACTCTCTCGACCTCTGAAATCCTAACAGGAGCCTAGTGGGTGCTATCCCCTCTATTCTCCTTCACCGATGTGAACCTTCTCTATGAATGTGGGACAATATTCTGAGCGCGTCGTGATTCCATGTATCGATAACTCCCGATGTGATTCAACTCCATTCTCTTGAGGTCTGAACTCTTGATGATTCAGATCTGACGACCCACATCCTCCCTCGATTCGACGGCTTAGATCAAATCGTGCTCACTCCCAACTCCCAAAATGCCGATATTTTGGAGCACCAATTCAGCCCTCTCATGATCCTCTAGATCCGATGGCCACTATAAAGTCACGAACTCAGATTTTGTAAGTTCTTAGAACTCTTACTTTCGATTTCCCGAGTTGCAAACTCCCAACAAAAACATCTCTACGGTTCAACTCCCTCCTCCGATCAACGACTGTGATCAAATCACAATTTCATGAGTTGTGCATTCTTATAACTCTACCTTTGAATTATCTAAGTCACGAGTCATCGAAATGTTGATCTCTCACCACGTGTCCCCCTTGATGGACGGTTCCGATGATTTCATAATTTTGTAACCCCTCTCCTCCTGTGTACTTTCAAAGCTTATTGTTAGTGCACTTTACCTTGATCAGGAAGCTACGATTCTCTTGAGCATAGACCAAACGGATGAGATATTTCCTCCTCGGTGCTTGGTCCTCATTTTATGGAAGCTGATCCGACGATCCATATTTTCCCCCCCGAGCTTACGCTTTCTTCAAACTTAGAATATTTTCGAAAGATTCAAAGGCTTCAAATTTTATCCCTCCGACGAGTCCATTTCTTGGATCTCGTCCACACTTATGAAAAGCGTTATCCCTTATGGTATTGGTCTCATGAATACTTCGAGCTCCCACGCACTCCTTGCATTTCACGGATTTCAATAACTCAGATCTGAAGGATTTCTCGAGAATAAATTCCTCTTGCCCTCCTGGCGTTCTCCTTTTTTGTTTCTTCAATTTCTTGCAAAGTCCCTTCGACACTTAGTTGAATCTCGTATCTGTGCACTCCTTGCACTAGATCTTTACACAAGGTTCGAATTCTTGCAAACAACTATGCATGCCTTGCACCAATCTATTTGCACTCCTTGCAAAGGGAAGTTTCTTTCTATCCCTTCTGAGCTTCGAAACCGAAACATATTCCATCAACGCACTCCTTGCATTATGTGTGCCTTGCACCACTCAATAGAAGAGAAACAATTGAAACTTATCCTAACATTCACAGTTCCATCTACTCATAATTAAATTCATTCATTCATTCATGAAAGAACAATAACAAAAAATTGCAGAACAATGTCCACACCATGCATTGGGTCAATTTTCCTTTGTTATATTCATAAGTGAAAATGGCTACAACTGAAATCAAAACAAAAAATAAAAACTCAAAAATCTCCTACTAACTTTCCCCAAGGGGTTCTTAGGGTTCCCCCCTGACTATTTGTCTACATCAAAACCTATCCTGATGGCTATCCTAGTGCAATCACAGTCCAGAGCAGGAGTGGAAACTCCCACTTATCTCACGATCATTTAGGTGTGCCTCAAAAGATTTTTCCAACTCTGAGTTAAGGTGTGCTTCAAAATATCTACCCTAACTGCCAACGTTGATATTCCATACAGATTCCCATATACTGAAAGGTCCTGCTCCACATGCCTGCCAACGATGCTACTGCATCACCTTGTTGGGACCCATTCTTTATTTTCACCATAATGATGTTCAATGGGGGCTTTGGAGTTACTTCACACACACCCAAGATTTATTTTCCCTAATATTTTTTCTATGTTTATTAGTCATTATTCATTCTCCTATATTTTAGGAAGAATATTCCTCTAGGGAGAATATTCTATTCAGTTTTCACTTAGGTTTGATCAATTGAGTGGAGTCTAGATGATTGTAATGTTCCCCAAATTTCCAATTAATTTTTTTTTATTAGGGTTCTTGGATTTGATCATTCGTCATTCCAACCCTTTAGGCGTTCATTCACTATATTACAAAACATACACATACTAATTCCCTATTATGGTTGCAAGTAAATTTATAAGCATTTATCTATGTCTACCTGAGTCCTATTCATAACACAGGTGAACTAATAATCATACTGTAATGTCCCCACTTTGGGAAATCATCACAGTGCAGAGATTTATGATGACCAGAGTAGCTAGATGGATGTTATAGCGAGTACAGGGGTATTTGAGAGGCATTGTGGGGTCCATCTTGCATTGATGATCATATTCCATCATTATGAGGCATTCCACACAGGTTGGATTTGGTTTCGTTGCATTCTGATGATTTCCATGATTTTGACTATTTTGAGCTATAAGTTAATTGAAATCACTGAAGAGGTCATTTTGGGCACATTACTTGGAGGAATCTCTCAGTGTAATAGCTCATTGGAATTGGGAGGAGAAACACTACAGGATGGGATGGCTAGAAGTGACTTTCAATGGCCAGGGAAGCCACAAGGAGAGATAAGGAGATTTTCAGAGGTAAAAAGGTTAATTAATTAATTAAAGTGATTTAATTAATTAATTAAATATTAATAAAATGNTTCTCATGGATTCATGTATGTTTATCTTTTGATATCAGGCTTTTAGCTAGTGAGCCCAGCATTGGGGGTTTTGAGGGTTTTGACATAACAAACCCTAGAGGATGATTCGATGGTGAAATATTACACCTAGCTTGTCCCAAGCTTGGTCTCGAAGATGAAATACTCTCCCACACCATTCTAGTTCAAGATCTACTCAGTTGTAGGAGGATTCAACATCAGTTTCTCATGCATATAGAGAGAGGGCGCACCGGTTGGGGGTTTCCAGCAAGAGGGGCGCACCATCCTTGGATAGAGATTCGTTGTAGGAGATTGGCAGGGTTTTTGGAGATTCCTTCACTTGGGTTCTTCTTGTAGGGTCTTCACCATCATCCCTAGTGCTTTCTGAGAGAGTTCCATGGTTCAGATTATTTCTTAGAGCAGTGGGACGAATTGAAGAGAAGGAGGGCATTCTTGAGATTCAAATCTAGTCAATTTGGAGGAGTTACACTTCAGATCTGACCTTGAGACTTCACCTAGTGACTTGCAGTGTCCCGATCTATATTTCTGGAGACTTTTAGAGCATTTGGAGGCCTCCTTCAGCAGGGCTGAATTATCTAGGGCTTTAGTCATCCAGTGGGGCGCACCATTCAGTGGAGAATTTAAGATCTACAGGGTTTGAGAGTGGATTTGGAGATTTGGACACCTGGGTTGTCCTTACAGTTGCCCGATCTATCACTTGGCATATTTATTAGGGTGAGTGGACACCTTTGACAGCAGGGCCGAAATATTGAGGAGCTTCAGCACTACAACATGGCGTGGAATCTTCCAACTTGAGGGGTTTGGCACTTGGCATTGGTATTCATCTCTTATCCAGCCTTTGGAGGCTTATTTTGTATTTTCGGGAGAATTTTGTAGCATCTCTATTGCCTATCTTCTTGGCTATCTGTTGAGCATTTCGGATCGACATATTCATTGTAGCAGGTTTCTCTATTTTATGAATAAAGCAGTTTGAGATGTTTTGGCTTGTCTATCATATTGCATATGGTTGAGGTATGTTCCATGGTTGTATCTTCTTGTTATTTTCTTCATACACACATATAAACACATTTGTAAACCCTAATTTCGAAATCAAGAGGCCATTTAGCAAGTAAACACAAGTAAATCAATAGATCAACAAACTGTTTGACGAAATACCACAACCAGAAAATGTTTTTAAAAAGACACCAAAACAGTGATGATCCTTGCATAACGGCTTGGGATCATTACAGTGGTATCAGAGCTTAAATCCTTCAAACTTGAAGAGTATTTCATAGGGATAAATGGATAGTGGGAAAGAAATGGATAAGATAGCCTTTGAGATATCATGTGCGGAGATCATGTTTGACGACCTTAGCAAAGAAACTAAGGCTACAATAACCTTCCTACAATATGCAGCCTATAGAAATCCCCATTGGAGCAAATGGGATATTTTACAGGGGATGATCATAGCAGGTGAAAAGAAAAAAGAAGCAGCTAGATGGTGGGAAGAACAAAGAAACCCCACGCCCAGTAGGAGCACGCAACCTTGCCACAGTTGCAAGGGGCCATGGGAACCAGATCATAGGTGTAGGGGTAAGGATCAGGAGCGCATTATTGAGGCGTGTCATGACAGTGATGATGAGGTGTGTGAGGATGGAGTGATAGATGTGGATTCAGAGTAGTCAGATGATGACAGTGACTCTTGCACAGAGGCTGGTGATAGTGACTCTACCTCAGAGGATAGTGATGATGACTCTTGCACAGAGGCTAGTGATGCTTACACGCTTGAGGAGGATGATGACCCTNGAGCTTCCTATGGGAGTCGTGACACATCTGTCACATGTTCAAACATCCATGATAGACACGTCACATGAGGAGATCAGTGGCACGTTAGGTATGATGGATGAGCTTAGTGTGAGGGATGCACACCATGGATAGGTAGACCCACAAATCCAGGAGGAGGTACAAGGTGTATAGGCAGTTGACCTCACACATACAGGACAGCTAGAGGAGATGGAGTCACCGCTATTAGAGACTCCTTTGGTTGAGCAGATTCCAGAGGATGACAGGTTGATGGAGCACTTACTTCCAAGATTGGTCTGCATTGATGAGGATGTACTTTTTAGTAGTTAGGATGACCATAGCATGTGTCTGGATACACCTCTATGGGATCCAGGCACAGAAGATAGTAGCAGGTTGAGTGCACAGGAGGATATAGCTGCTCATACAGGATAAAGTGTGAGTCAGGGGGAGATGGAATCTAGTGATGGGATGTAGTGGCATACAGGAGTACCCAACAACACAGTAGACAATGGACATCTCAACACGTCATCTTATGCAGAGAGTGTTTTTGGGGATTCCAGAGTTGACACTAGCAGGACTGACACTAGCAGTGAGGGGTCTGAGATGGCACCTCAGCATGACCATGATCAGGATTCACACCACTTAGTATCACAGTTGAGAGTTAGTGGGGCTATGATCATGGCAACCACTAGACATATTGATGACATGTATGTAGTGATGGCAGATTACTACTGGAGATCACCAGTGGCATATGGTGGCATATGGTAGTATATGGAGATCACTAGTGGAGATCACCATGGATGATTTTCACACTCTCCAAGCGAGAGTATCTATCATAAGGACTGACTACCAATATTTTTTTACAGATAGGGATTATCTACTGAGGGTTGGTGAGATGTATCATGAGGCTCTGAGGGAGTAGGAGTTGGAGATGGACCGAATCACCCAAGAGTTGGAGAGAACTCGAGGATTCTTGAGAGGCACACAGACCGCCCTTCAAGAATCAGAGTCTAGGACAGATGAGTCTCTTGAGGAGATCCATTAGAGATCCACTTCATCTGTCTTAGTGGACACTCAGATGTATCAGCCAGTCACATTGACAGAGGATGTTGATGATCTAGCAGAGGAGCACTAGTTGATGGGGGACACTTCTATTTGTGTCTTGGGAGTGGTTGATCTCCATATAGAGATTGATCTAGTAGCATGCCAAGGATTGATGATATAGCATAAGTATGCAGGAGACAACATGAGTATGCCGGAGCATACGATGATGAGGGATAGTTCATAGAGTCATGCCAAGATGTATGGTGGTATTCAGAGGGGTATAATGCCTTGTAGAGAGGAGACACGCCTAGGGGAGCATGCATATGTCACTCCTTTGCAAAAACACCTAGTTATGAGAGATCACCTTCACCATTTCAGTAGTTGCCTGGGTGATGGGAGATGGAGAGTGGTTTACCAGTAGTTGGAGGAGTTTCTTCCGATTGTACCTGATGATTGGGGGTTAGTGATGACAATAGGTGAGAAGTTATCATGGATATTGATGGACGAGCTTCTGGTCGAATCCTTGGGATTGACCAAAGCCTGTGACACTCTCTAGTCCTACAGTCAGCTGTAGATATGTCTGTTACCTTTTTCTGACACGTTTATCATTGACAGTAGCATGAGGAGGATAACAGATGAGCACATAGGGCTTCTAAAAGTGATTAGTCTCACACAAGAGCAGTTATAGGAGATTGGAAGTGATAAACTTCCAAGTTTTCCATGGGACCCCAGAGTCTGTTTTGTTAGCATGATGTTCATGTTGACCCAGGTTGCACCAGAGAGCCACATACTCCACCTTGGTTTGGTTTGGAGTGGGTCTGCAGGTGCTTGTCCTATGGGGTGAGACCTTTTCTTCTGCTTGTCCATAATGATAGGGCATGGAGAGGTTTGGATAGGTACTTCTTCTACAGAGATGCCTATATAGATAAAGTGTCAGGACAGTAGGTCCAATGGTCATAGGTATTTTAGCTGGAGGACCTAGGAGAGGAGGGTTCATGATGTATTTAGGGGGCAGATAGTCATGGTCAGAGTAGTGCAGTGTCAGCATGAGGATCTTTTATAGAGGTTAGCATGGGACCTAGGGATTATAGGATTGAGCAGTTTATTGACCGACAGGAGAGAGTGGACCATGGCAGGGGAAAGTTACTCTAACTTTCCATTGATCTTCAGTGTTAAGAGGAGCGCATCGGTTGTGGGTGCCTGACAGAGGTCTTGCATCACCTCAGTCGGGCATCATCACATGTAGTTGATGGAGGATGTGTGGATATTGGTAGAGATTTGGAGGATGGACTCATTCTGAGATGAGGCCATGTGTCATGTGCAGGAGGTTCACAGGGTTGATATCTTTCAGGACTATGATTTGCAGAGTATTGCAGTTCATTTCCTGATATGGGATCCAGGGGGTTGATTGTACTATTGTTCATCTTTGGATGGGTTCTACTATGTATCCCACAGGTGGACATGGGATCCTGGTATTTTATTTGAGATGATTTGGTTATTGCTTGAGGACAAGAAATTTTCTAGCAGGGAGGACTGTAATGTCCCCACTTTGGGACATCATCATAGTGCAGAGATTTATGATGACCAGCGTAGCCAGATGGATGTTATAGTGAGTACAGGGGTATTTGAGAGGCATTGTGGGGTCCATATTGCATTGATGATCATATTCCATCATT
This sequence comes from Picea mariana, assembly GCA_032191745.1. Taxonomy (NCBI): domain Eukaryota; kingdom Viridiplantae; phylum Streptophyta; class Pinopsida; order Pinales; family Pinaceae; genus Picea; species Picea mariana. The sequence continues at coordinate 16,945 of JASDQU010203797.1, forward strand.
ATGAGCCATTCTGCACAGGTTGGCTTTGGTTTCGTTGCATTCCGACGATTTCCATGATTTTGACTATTTTGAGCTATAAGTTAATTGAAATCACTGAAGAGGTCATTTTGGGCACATTACTTGGAGGAACCTCTCAGTGTAATAGCTCATTGGAATCTGGAGGAGAAACACTATAAGATGGGATGGCTAGAAGTGAGTTTCAGTGGCCAGGGAAGCCACAAGGAGAGATAAGGAGCTTTTCAGAGGTAAAAAGGTTAATTAATTAATTAAAGTGATTTAATTAATTAATTAAATATTAATAAAATGAAAGTCACTTTGGAGGGACAAGGTGAGCCAAAAGTATAAAGGAAAGGCAAGGGCCTCTTCTCATGGATTCATGTATGTTTATCTTTTGATATCTGGCTTTTAGCTAGTGATCCCAACATTGGGGGTTTTGAGGGTTTTGACATAACAAACCCTAGAGGACGATTCAATGGTGAAAGATTCCACCTAGCTTGTCCCAAGCTTGGTCTTGGATATGCAATACTATCTCACACCATTCTAGTTTTAGATCTACTCAGTTGTAGGAGGATTCCACATTAGTTGCTCGTGCAGATAGAGAGAAGGCACACCAGTTGGGGGTTTCCAGCAAGAGGGGCGCACCATCCTTGGATAGAGATTCGTTGTAGGAGATTGGCAGGGTTTTTGGAGATTCCATCACTTGGGTTCTTCTTGCAGGGTCTTCACCATCATCCCTAGTTCTTTATGAGAGAGTTTCATGGTTCAGATTATTTCTTAGAGCAGTGGGACGAATTGAAGAGAAGGAGGGCATTCTTGAGATTCAGATCTATTCAATTTGGAGGAGTTACACTTCATATCTGACCCAGAGACTTCACCTAGTGAATTGCAGTGTCCCGATCTATATTTCTAGAGAGTTTCAGAGCATTTGGAGGCATCCTTCAGCAGGGCCGAATTATCTAGGGCTTTAGTCATCCAGTGGGGTGCACCATTCAGTGGAGGATTTTAGATCTACAGGGTTTGAGAGTGGATTTGGAGATTTGGGCACATGGGTTGTCCTTACAGTTTCTCAATTTATCAATTGTCATATTTCTTAGGGTGATTGGACACCTTTGACAGCAGGGCCGAAATATTGAGGAGCTTCAACACTGCAGTAGGGCATGGCAACTTCCAGCTTGAGGTGTTTGGCACCTGGAATTGGTCTTCATCTCTTATCTAGCCTTTGGAGTCTTATTTTGTATTGTCGGGAGCATTTTGTAGCATCTCTATTGTCTATCTTCTTGGCCATCTGTTGAGCATTCCAGATCGACATCTTCATTGTACCAGGTTTCTCTATTTTATGAATAAAGCAGTTTGAGATGTTTTGGCTTGTCTATCATATTGCATATGGTTGAGGTATGTTCCATGGTTGTCTCTTCTTGTTATTTGTTGCATACAAAAATATAAACACATCAGTAAACCGTAAGGCCGAAATCAAGAGGCCATTCAGCAAGTAAACACAAGTAAATCAATAGATTAACAAACTGTTGGACGAAATACCACAACCAGAAAATGTTTTTAAAAAGACACCCAGAATCGTGATGATCCTTTCATAATGGCTTGGGATCATTACATGTACTAAGTAGACATTAGTTCATTTGGAAACTTAAGACTACTTGTATAACACCTTCATGTATATAATATACACAGACCTTGATAGTTCTCTTCTATTTGCATAGCATGACTATATATATACATACATGTTATACTTTCTATTTCATATGTATAGAATGCTCATAAAAGAATATAGGGTGTTCCTTAGATCTTACATTCCACTTCGAATGAACTGATGTAACATATTATAAAATTGTTTATTAGAGTGTAAACACACAAATATCAAAGGTAAGGTAGTGTCACTCTAGTTTTTATACCACCATTCTGCCATACCACCATTCTGCCAAGGGTAACCATTTTAACCATTGTGTTTGTTTATCAGAGACAAAGCAATGAAGGTATCCTTCCAGACATTTGTTCACTATCTCAATTTGTCGATCAGATTGAGGATGATAGGATGAGCTATGATCCAATTGAGTACCCAAACAAGAAAATAATTCTGTCCA